>JAGGAX010008394.1:0-37755 GCA_017657335.1 Termitomyces titanicus | reverse complement strand
ATGTCTTGAACCGGATCCTTACATTCGCTCTCAACCTTCTGTCTAGATCTTCTACACCTCCCCTTCCCGACCTCAGTATATTCGTCCTCAACCCAGTTTAGCCTCTTATCTCTTCAATACATACCACGTAGACCGGTGACCGATCCCTCAACGAAGGCAAAGCACCCGAGACTTGTATCCGTGGAGGGAGTGGTTACCAGTCTAACATACCACGCATCCATCTATTTACCGCTATCACTGCAGTAAAAAACCAAGCCTGCGTTCAGTTCCCGCGTCATCTCCATACCTCTGCACCAGCTTAGCTGACAAAAAATACATAGTCAAGCCCTTCACCGTTTAGAGAAACAATATCCTCACATCGTGACGCACTTAACGTGGCAGGTGAGGTATTTGCTTGGTTCTGGCGATGGACTGTATTTGTATTTCAATTCTTGATCAAGAACTTTTCCAATAGTTGCCGCCATCCATTCAAGGAGCCCGGCTCTATTGCCAAGAAACACAGTTGAGTGCCCAGATCCTCAGTCGACTCAAGTGACTCCTTCGGCTCAAAGTTCGACGTTGTCCTTCTCGTGAGTCATTGACGACTTGATCTCCATGGCTGGCGGTAAGCAGCAAGAGGTACGCTTCACCTCTCAATGTGATTTCTCTGAGTCGTGATACTAATTAGCTAGAACCCGCAAGGCAAAGGACATCATTTGGAGAAATTTGCCCTCACGTCAAAGACGTCCATGAAACAAAGCTTGGTAAGCTCTTGGACAAGTACATAGGACGTTTGAGGCTACACGATTGAAGTGCAAGTTAATTACTTTTGTTGTCATAATGGACGGCGTACCTAGTACGTCCTCATCAAGGTATCATGAGATCACTATGAGTTTGATCGAGTTGCAAATTCACAATGTCTCATTGTGTGTGACGACGGCAAGGAAGGAGAGGAGGAGATGGTGAAACATTGCTACCAAGTACTTCAAAGTTTAATCGAATTGATACTAGCTATCAGGGTAGTGTTGATAATTTATGGGAGATCGCAACTGCTCGGACCCCAACAGTTTTTTATCATCTGTTTTATCAAATCATATTAACATCATAAGTGAATGATGTGGTCGTGTAGCACGTCCTACCGCCCGTTGAGCAAGAATGTGATCCTTGACTCCCTGAGCTCGATCCTTTTGTTTGGCGTTCGATATGAGCGCAGGGTCTATGGCGGTACCAAGCAACCCTTCAGCCGTTTCAAGCCCTACTTTGGAATTAGACCTTGGATTATTTGACAACTGGTTCATTAAGAAATCGGTCAAAAAGTTGATGCTAGAATCAGAAAATGGGCATGGTTTCTCAGGAATTTCCTCCCGTTCCCAGTCGAGGATGACGCGAAGAATGGCAGCCAAGAGAGCTTGAGGACCTTGACGAAGGTGCAAGTCTTCTGGAAATAATATGTCGAATAGTTTCTGGACATCACGCGATTCCAGCTTTTTGGGCGAAAAGTACGCACACCGATGTATAAACTCCAACAGTGTAGTGACGTTGGCCCCGTGATGAATGTCGTCTAAGATAAATCCGATTGTAGTGAATGGTCCCAGGTATTTAACAAGGGCGGGACGCATATTCGGGCTATAATGAGTAGGCTCTGTGAGAAATCGACGGTTTGAGTCCTTCAGAGTCTGAGTGGATACTTCCATTTGTCTCTGTTTCAAGAGGTTGAAGAGAAGACACAAAGGTCGGAGCTCTCGGCAAAGAGGTCCATAATTCTGCTGGACCTCCGATTTCTGCTGTTGAATCGGAAACCAAGTCAGAAGACCATCGAGATAAGTCTGGCCTTGTTCCATGTCTGAGAGTTTGGGATATACACCAATACCCCTCATGAAGGCCAGTAGTTGATAAGGGTAGAGATAGAGTTCTAGTCTTTCTTGATTACTTGAGAACTCCAAAGAGTAAAGCACATTTGGCAGTGATCCATGCCAAAATAAAAGGTCTCGGTATGTGGATATCTCGGACAAATCGGCGTGGGGCTTCGTCAAGAGAATAAGTTTCTTCCAGTTAACCAGATCTTTCCAATTCGATTGCACCACATCCAAGTGTCGCTTCAATTCACCTACGAATTGATCAGCCGATTGAAGATCTTGAGCACCAGATTCCATCAGTTTCTCCATCTGACGACAGTCATCATCGATGTTCTGTAAAGCCTTATCAGCCTTTTGAGCTAGCTCAGCAACATTGTCAGGAATGGGGTCGATAGAATGGCTATTGCCACAAAATCTCCAGATCAAATATCGGCGGCCCAAAAGACTGAGCGTACATATACCCAAAGAAACAGGCAAATTATCCTGATTTTTGAGATATGCGAAGAGTTGATTGATAGTCTTATTCAGAGGCTTATATTTAGGAAGCTTCACCATTTCAAACTGTGTGATGGCAGAGAGAGCTTCGATACAGGCCAACGCTCGCCGTTCTCTGGTTTCTTGATCCATATGTGTAGCTGTGGAAGAGGTGGCCAATAAGGAAGTGATATTATTTTGTAGAGAAGATGATAGAGATTCATCATATACGTCTGCCCATGTTAGACGGCCATCCCGGGAGCTCAAAAAACCCGGTATGCATTCGACGAAGGACTGTGGATCAGGGTGAATCGGGAGCATCTCACATACCCACTGAAGCGCTTGCACATCTAAATTGATAGAATCTGCAAGGGAACGGGGATAGAGGGCACACTGATGGCGAGCTTCAGTGAGGTTTGCGCTTGCTCGTACGATCCGTTCATGGTTATCCAAACAGTGAATGGCAAAACGACCACCGAGCCGCTGCCAAAGACCCCACAACAGAAAAGAAAGCGGGGTTTCGTAGGATGCAGCGCGATCCATGAGAGGCGCAAGAGTCGCAAGAGTGTAGAGAATAAAGATGAATGAAAACCCCAGCGCTATTACAACGGAGACGTGGAAGTTGATGCGACCCATGAAAATGCAAAGGCCCGCAAAGAAAAGGAATAGAGAAACGTGCAGGAGGGTGGGGATGTGTTGGGCAACCGTACCCATGTGCCAATTCTTGGTCCCTTGGTATAGGTATGTCCTGACTCTGGCACATTCCAGTGATTTTTTATGCTGTTTTATCCTTTGCGAGTACTCTCGTGCCGACTTCTGAATAAATGTGACACATAGGGCAACAGCAAGGTTGCAAGAAAGACTAAGGAACCAGAGAATATTGACGACAACAGCCGATTTAGAAGGCACAAACTTTGGCGTAGACAACGAGGTCGGCAGGTGGCTAGAACTCGAATTCGGTGCGGTGGTCTGGGTAGCGAGATATTGTGCGAGGAGATTGTTGGTAATATAAACAGGATCTTGTTTGAGGAGCTTATAGCTTTCAAGAATAAACGCCGTCGCCGTGGCTGAAAAGAGACCTGCCTGAGAAAGGTCAAGCTGAAGACAGTAAAACAGGATCGATCAGACTCACAAAGATGAGCGTGCTGTCCATATCAGCTTTCCAATTTTCCGATATGTCTGAATCAATGCTCTTCGTCTTGGAATTGTAGTTATACCACAGATTGTCAGCTTGTTCATCGTAGGTTCGAGGTTGTTTTCTACCTGGTAATCAACAAGAGGTTTTGAGGTCATATTGACCTCCTCAGAAGAGAATAAATTACAAACCTTGTACCATATCAAAATTTCCTGAGCGGAAGACTGAGAAATGTTTCTTGTTAGACGTTGAGACCAAGTAGGTCGATTGTTGAGGAAATAGGTATTTGCACCGTGCTCAGAATCTGATTTTGATTTGACAGATGGAATTGTACCACAACAAGCTGCTAGTCGTCAGATTGTGAGCCCATATGGTATAGGAAGTCTTTGTATGAGTAGAAGAGCCCAGGTAACCTACAGCATTTGCCGTCTGACTCCAAATTCAACTGAGCCGAGTCTTCTCATCAACAGCAAGCTAGGCATGGCGCGACTCCTAGGCTCAACTCAGTCCAGTAGCAGACCATCAGCACACCATGAGCGTCAGTTTGAAGTGATTTCTCACTGCGACAGGCACGGGAGTGTTATAACAGACCTGAGTATATCTTGATGCGGATAACATGGAACAGCAGTGAACGGCAGTTGCCGTCGCTGTCCCATGGGCGTTCTCGCTGTTGAAATTTGGAATATTAATAAAGTTCAACACCACATGTGCACGACTTAATACAGTCGAGTAGTATCAAATGTCATCCCTACGTTGCTGTGTTATCCCATCTATGACTTACACCCAACAGTTGAACGTCTCAGAGAACAAGTCTGAATCCCGGAGAGGCTTAGGATTACGGCTGCTTTCTCTTGGTAAGCTCTACATGACCGCGGCGACTTACTTCCCTTCCTAATCACATCGAAGACGGTGGTGGTATCCGTGGTCTGTCTGAGCTTCTCATCCTAAGAAGAATCATGGAAGAAATCCAAAGCAAGGAGCGTCTACCAGAGATGCCACGGCCCTGTGAGTATTTTGACATTATCGGGGGCAGCGGCACTGGAGGGTTCGTACCGTTTTGGATCTATTCATACTCAGTAGATGGATAATATGTTTTCGATTTCACAGATTGATTGCCATAATGCTAGGTCGATTACGCATGTCGGTGGAACAGGCGACTGCTTCCTATACTCATCTTGCAAAAGAAGTTTTCTCGAAGAGGAATCGTTTGTGGCAGGAGGGCAAGTTCAGCTCCAAGAGGCTCGAAGAAGTAGTGAAAGACATTGTCATCGAACATGACGAGTCCCAAAACGAGAATGCGCTCATGCGGAACGATGATTCCGCACTCAGCGAATGCAAGACGTGAGTTCTTCTCTCCCTCGTACGGAGAAATAAACTCATTTGATAGAAATGATATAGTTTTGTGTGTGCGACGCCCGTACTCAACAGAGAGTACCCCCGTCTCTTCCGCTCGTATGACGTCCGCAGCGAGGGAAACTTCAACTGCACAATCTGGGAGGCCGCACGTGCAACCACTGCCACTCCAACTTTCTTCAAGCGTATTTCCATTGGTGATGACATCAAGGAGGAATTTATCAATGTTGGGTTGAGCTGCCACAACCCTGTTATAGAGGTTCTGCAAGAGGCACAGTATCTATTTGACAAGCGTCCGATCGCATGCATCGTGAGCATCGGGGCAGGGTCCTTTCGCTCTACAGAGAATGTCAATCCGCTTCAGCGCCTACTTCCCTGGAATCTGATCCAGACGTTAGAAAAAATCTCGACGACCTCGGAGAAGGTCTCAGAGGAAATCCGCAATGAGAAGGATGGTCCGAGAGAATACTTCCGTTTTAATGTGACGCCGAAGCTTCAGGAGAGCTCGCTCACAGAATGGGAGAAGACACATGATTTGGAGTTGTATACTTCTCAATATTTGCAAGAGGATGTTGTGAAGGCGAACATTGGCAAAATACGAGACATCTTAAGGGAGAGAGTGCTGTTACGGTCAGTATAGTAGCGTCTCTGTTATGTGGATCTTGTCGATACTTACTCCTATTTTTTTATGAAGCTAGTGATCCGGGCCGCGCCGGTAATACTAACCAATCTATTCTTGGAATCGTACATTTTCTTATAGATGTAATTTAACCTTTGAACTTTGAAAGCTTGAATGTTCTAATCATGGACGCGAGGATTGGCGAACAGTTGACATCAAATTTGAACGAGCTATTCCACGTTACACGCATTATACAGGGCAGAGCAAATATCATGCAGACACGCCATGTAGACAAACAAGCACATGTACAGCGAACTCCACAGTCAACATGAACCAAACGCAGCATGAGCATAAACATCCCGACACCACACCCATCCAAACACACATCGCCACAATCACATTCGCCACGCAGAAACAATCAATCACACACCATGCACAGCATGCACACTCCTCAACCACATCCTACATTGCTCGAGCGTCTCCTGAGCATCAAGAACGAAGTCAAAATCATGTCATACATCCGTTCCGACCGAAATCTCCTCGTCACTCGCAGATACGCAAAACCACACCAAGGGAGCGAAAACAAGAAAAAGGAACATTCGGACTCACCTCATCTGTGCATAACAGCCCCACCAACTCTCTCTTCACATCCCCGATCGCCTTCTCCGTCCTCTCTTCCCTCTCCCTCCTCGCTTTACTCGAAGCGACAGGCGGACCAGGCGCAGCGCACATCTCGTACATGTACCATGGTTCCGAGTCTTCATACCTACGCACGAGCACGATGCAGAGACCGTGGAGAAGCGCCGAAACGGTGAGGAGGGATATTGGGAATTTGAGGACATCTGGTTCTATTTGTCGAAGGACGAGGGAGAAAAGAGGATTTAGTTAATGTTACATAGGATCCGCAAGGCATAGACGTCATTTGATTACAATCCATCATTCCCTTCACTCGTTAGAAAAGAATGAACGCGATGCAGCCTTGATCAGGGGATCGGGAAATGAAACGAAATTAACGTCCTTGAGACGGGTTCGATCCGAACTAGGAAGAAGTGTCCCAAAGAAAGTGAATATGAACCGAAAGAGAGGCAGAATCAAACCAACCAAAGAATAAACATCGCGAACAAAATGCAAATCCTCGTGCGGCGAGGAGAGTGCACAAGCGATGACTCACCAAGCACAGCGGCACATAATACCCTCCACGTCTCTCTCTGTACCGAATTCCAGCCCTCCTTCCCTCCTCTCCCACCTCTCCGGCCACAAGCACGACTTAAAACTTTGTGGAGCGAGGGTACACCTTCCCACACCTCGCTCAACAATCCCTGGGGCGTATCTCCTAGTCTGAACTCAAGAGCGCCGAGGACGTCCCGGTGGGCTGTCTGTTTCGCGCCAGCGTCAGTAAAGAGAGGAGAGCAGAGAAACGAGAAGATATACCTCGAGATCATCATACCCCATCGGCCCATGCGGCGCCATTTTCCTAAACTCGTACGCATATACGGGTAGGAGGGGGTGCAGGAAGTCGCGGTGATACTTTTATCGTATGCGTCAACAAGCATGATATCAAGAATGCATGGAGGGGACAAGGGAAGGCGAGAAAACAAAATCTAACAACAGACCTTGACACTGATACCCAAACAAGCAATACCTACATCCCACGTAACCAACCTCCTCCCCTCCTCATCCAACTCGCCTCCAAACGCCCACCTTTCCCCTTCTTCATCATCTGAATGTGCCTTACCACGCCCCCCAACGAGATTGAAGAACCTCAAAAACAAATACGCAGCGTGGAACCTCGTCTCGGGGGACGTCGAGAGTTGATCAGCGAGGTTCCTTCGGCATGGGCTCTGGCGGCTTGAAGAAAAAGAATAAGGGTCCGTGGTGACTGTTGTTGAGGATGAAGTGATCGTGCTTGATGACGGAGAGACGAGGGAGAAGGAAGAGTGTTCGGATGTGGGCGATACGGTTGTAGTGCATGTGTTAGTCGAGGAGGTAAAAGAGTAGCAGGTCATGCGGGAGGAAGCGTCCGAGCTTGAGTCGGAGTCAGAGTCACTGACGCTGGTACTGACGCATGTATCGCTCCCATCCTCGCTAGATGCAAATGTTCCCTCAGTATCATGACACTCATGACGAGCTGTAGTATTCTCTTCGAGAGGAAGTACCTATTACAAAATCAAACGTTGAACGTCCACCTGCATGCAAACGAAGGACGAAGGACACTTACCTCCATAAACCAAGCAACGACCTCTCCCCTCAACTCCTCCCCGATACATTCCCATTCCCACTTCTCTTCGCCTTCCATCATCTCTAATCCTTCCTCTGAACGCAACGCCTTCTCACGTTCCATGAACCTCTGAATCCTCAGGTATGCCGGGGACTCTGTCGACGGTGGAGGAAGCGGGTGAGGGGGTGCTATAATCGGCACCTCCATACGTTCGTCTATGCCTTGATCGTTGTTACTCTTGGAGCGCGTGAGTCCGGGCCCGCGAGCATTAGGTGGAACGAGTATTGTCGTCTGGTAAGGCGAGGCGGGGACTGTTGAGACTATATTCTGTACAGATGACACGCCGTGAGTACTTGTGTAAGGTGAAAAAGACGCATATATGCAGGGAAAATGCATGCCTCTTTGTTGTCGTCATTATCGTCATCGGGAACAGACCTCAACGACGCGGCTCTCCTCAGACTTGCAGGTGTCCTAGCAAGATTTGTTCTTAACCGTGTATGCATTGATGTACGCGTAAGAATCTTGGGTCGTTTGCGGGGAGGTTCAGATTCATGTTCTTCCTCCCTTGGATTTGTATCTGAGTGTATGTCGGAGACGGACGAGACAGGGGTATGCCGTGTACAAAGGTACGACGAGGCCCGGTGAATGACACGTGAGCTGAACCCAAGTTTGGTTTTTTCGTCAATAGTAAAAGTAGGTAGATGTATGCGCGATCCTGGAGAACTGAGAGGCGGAGATGAGGCAAAGACTATTGGACTGAGATTTTGAAACGGGGAAGAGCCCATTTCTGTGTCAGCGTCGAAAGAGAAAGAGGACTGAGAGGGCTGGGAGCGAATGCAAAAGAAAGAGTCTAGTTCGACATCTGTATCCGGTTCAGTGTCGGTTTCTGTTCCAGTAGACGAGGTAGAGAACGACATTGTTCGTGGATCAAAGGCCGCCTGGAAGGTATTGATAAAGTCAATGCCACTCTGAGCATCGGCACAAGAGGCCTTTTCATCCGCTTCCTCGCGAAGTCTCTGGACCTCGCTGAGGAGTTCTCTCAAGCGACGCGTAAATTGTTCGTCTGGGGCACAAAGGCCACTTTCATTGAACTCTAGCTCGGCACTGGTGCTCACAGTAGTAGTACTCCCTTCCGACCACGAAGGGGAGCTTGATGAAATGGGCTCTGGGGGCGTACTAGAGAATGTGAAGACAGGGGGAGGACTAGAAGACGCCAGAGAGAGGCCATGAGGGTCAGAGAGGACCTCCGGTGGGCTCGAGCTCATCGTCGTTGCGATCAAGTTTTGTGGCAGGACGGCAACTCGGATATATCTGATTATCCTGATTATGTGTTTTCTAATCTGTTAGATTCGTTGCCTTCTTTGCTAGTATATCGGTTAGTACACGCGCCTGTCATTTCCATATGTCGTGCTTTGAGGACGCGCGAAAGCTGGGTTCGACTCCCAGGCAAAGAGATGTACCGAAGACAACATATCATTTTTATTAGCAGCTTGCTACATGAATACCATATTTGATTATTTGATCTCAGTCATCGCACAAATTTCTTGGATCAAACCATCATCACCATGTCCGAAGACGAGGCAGATCTTTCCCTTGGTGCAATATTCACAGTTAGTCGTACAACCTATTGAACTTCAGCATGTTCCAACGGCGACTCAGGAACCGCCTCGTCCTCCAACACCGGAGCCTACCATCGCAGTGTACACTCGAGAACCCGGTCGCCGTAGATCGACTGAAGAATGGGAGGAAATCCAAATAAGACTTGTCGGAGCTCATCCTTTGTGGGGAAACTACTTGTGCGTACAACCTGATCAGCGTTTCGCATTCTGGATAATAACAGCAGTTAGATGGAACGCAGCTCGCGCATTCGCTTCCTACTTGGACGAATACCAAGAACTCTATAAGGATAAACATATCCTCGAACTTGGCGCGGGTGGTGCTCTGCCGAGTATTCTGGCTGCAAAAACTGGTGCGCGGAAGGTCTGCCACCAAACGTCGTATCTTTTCTAATTGTTGACGATTCATGCCACTCAACAGGTGGTTATCACTGACTATCCAGACGACGATCTTGTGAAAAACATTGTCCATAACGTTGAACTTAATATTCCAGCCTCGGATCGTGATCGTGTCTCTATTCAGGTACGCTCTCCTTTGACAATGGGTAGAAAATCAACAAAGATTGCTAAGCTACCTCTCAGGGCTATATTTGGGGGCGACCTGTTGATCCTTTGCTAGAAACGATCTCAACAACGAATGCCAAATCAGTGTTCGACTTGGTCATCTTATCCGATTTGATTTTTAACCACTCTCAGGTAGATGGATACCTTCAATCTTCCACGGGGTCGGAACTGACTCCCTTTTTTCAGCATGACGCCCTTTTGTCAACTTGCGAGCTAGCCCTTTGCCGAAATCCTTCCGATTTTCAATCTATCTCGCCTGATGCGTCTGTTCTTGTCTTTTATTCACATCATCGACCCCACCTGGCACATCGTGATATGGAGTTTTTTGAGAAGGCACGAGGGCGAGGGTGGTTATGTGAGGAAATCTTGACACGCAAGTTTCCTGTATGCTTTACTTGACTCTTTAATTCTGGATTTTTTCTGATTACTCTTCCCTAAGCCCATGTTCCCGAACGATTCTGGCGAGGAAGCTGTCAGAGCTACTGTGCATGGATGGAGACTGACACGACCTTCGTCACCGTAATGAACATAATGCAATGGCTAGTCAATCGATAATACGCATCAGAGATACTTCTACCTACTCGTCCGTGCTAGATGTAATGTACATTCCAAAGATTTTCTCGAGACCGTGAGTAAAATGTCGGAGATTTGTCTTGTTTTAGATATCGCGTAGAATTGACAGAGTTTTTGCCACGCCACACCTATTGGCCAATGAGTCGGTCATTCGAAAAAGTGCGATAATCGTCACCATTGAATTCATAATCACATAATCACATTTATCAAGGAAACCAAAGTGCACAACAAGTTTTCTGTATTGATAATTCCATAATTTTTTTTTTAGCGATTCGACAAAAAAACCAGCAGCAAGTACAAGATAAACAGTATATGTGGTGTAGAGATTATGAGTCCATGCACACGCTATCAATAAATACCCGTCCATAGAAAGAAAAAAATAAGGTAAATATCCAAGATAGAAAAATAAATTTGAATTCATTGAGATCCTTTTGTCTTCCGAGTCTTCTGGACAAGTTTCCTTGTGGCGCTCGTTTTGCCAGAACCACAAAAATCCAAGTGACTCTCGACTACCTTTCGGCTGCTCGTGTGTGAGCATCCCGAATTCGGGCAGAAATAAAACCACGCCGCAATGTGGCTCTGCAAATGACGAAGCACCCCCCGTACTTTAGTCGATGACGCCATCTGACGATGACAGCTTCCCCATTGGCATTTAAGGTTATCGCCCTTGGCTGCCCCGGAGGAAGATAAACTGTGTTCGTGGAGATGTTTCAATATCCGAGTCTGAAAAGCAGTTTCCTCGGCAGGGGTGATTCCTTCGAGCTGATACACCGTTCCACAGGACGCCCACTCGCATTGAAAGAAAAGGTCACAAAAGACGCCTTGTAGAAGTGAGGTTTTCGTGCGGCTGATACCGGGGATGTAAACTGGACAGCGGGCACGCACACGGCGGTCGGAAGTGGATGAGGATTGAGTAGAGCGATTTGTTTCATTCGATGGAGTAGGGCTGATGGAACGAGAGGTGGAAGAAGAATCGTAGTGGGTAGGAATGTCCTGTACGACATTTGTGGACTCCATGGACATCCAAGCAGGAGGCGGAGCCAATGACAAGTGACTATTGTTTTCGCCAAGACCGCTGTAATAATCATAAGGAGGAAGGGTAACTGATGGTGGAATGAAGGGTGGCATTGAGTCTTGGTACGGCCAGCAGGATTCCATGGTCGGATATTGTGCACAGTACGATTGATCAGGATAAAGCTGGTTTTGGGGGTAGGAGAATGACGGCTGTTGGTATGTAGTCGGCACCTGTGGCGGAAAAGCCGCATCCTCCATCGCTTCGAAGGGGATATCTGAAGCTTGGACGCCGCAGAAAGGAGCCTGAGAGGTCAAGCCGGTGGCACCGTGAGACAGACTTGATGATAGATCAAAAGGGTTAGGAAAGGTGGAGTCGGGTAGTGCGAGGGTCTGCTCCCATTGAGCGGGAGGCGCAGTATAAGGCCCTTCTTGGGTCTTGTAATAATCGATTTCGGAATTCCTGAAATAAAAATGAGCTATAGTTATTTCTGTGCGCGAAAAAAGACGTACGATTCGGTGACGGGGTTGCTCGATGAAGGCATAATTTCCAAAGCCTCGTTCACGTTCATTTCGTCCCCGAAGAGCTCAGCCATTAGGCTCTGTGATTCAAGATATTCCCAAACGCTTGCGACAGGATCGGTCGGGAAAGAGTTCATGATGAGCAGGGTGGATGAACTGGTGGTTGGTATAACGTTGAGTCCATAGAGAATGAGTTTATAAGCCACTTTCTAGTCAAAGCTGAACGAAAGAGCATCTCCAAAGCGGTCCGCCTGTTGGCCAAATTCGCGATTTCCACGTATGGTCAAACGAGAACGAGGGACTGGGTGGCATGTTTGGCAAGGACTGGTGCATTGTCCATGTATCTTTGATATTTGGCCGAGTCCATCATGACAACGCGTAAGACATCAAAGGGTATAATGGTTGGGGTCATCATAAAGGCGTACTTCCACTGTTATGACCGCTAATGCATCGGTTGGAAATGGCCCACAAGAACCTCGAGGCAGATTAAAGATCTCAAGGGCAGTTTTCTGTGAATTGTCACATTTATTTGGTACTACAGGCAAGGCACAAGCACCAACAACGATCAAAAAATGGCTTCCCTTCACGACGACAGTGTAAAAAGGCATCAGCACACTGAGATTATCGTCATTATGGTTGAGCAGATGCAATCTCCGTCCGATGTTGATCACACGCTGAACTTCTCCCGCCTTGTCAGATGAGTAAGTACAAATAATGCCAGTGTATACCTCGCCTGACGCACGAAAACCAGAGACAGATGGTCCAAGAGGAGGCTGGCTTAAGCACAAAAAAAACCTGCCGAAACTTACTATTGATCTTGCCGTCCCGATCGAGTGGAGACGATTACCAAATTTAGGTGATGGCGCACGTCACCGGTTCCCGCTCCAATCATGGTCGCTTTGTCATATGTCAAGAAGTCTTCTTCCGAGTCGCGCCTTGGTCGCGCCTCGTTGGGAATAACTATATCTCTCCGGCTCGCATATCTCTCTATCGTGTGTAAGTGTCCTGATCAAGTACGTCTTCGTTTTCTAAATTTGCGAACAGAACAATAAGCCCTGGAACAATCATTCCGGAGTTAATAAATCCTTGCCGAAGTGTTGGGTAACGCTAGTACCTCTGACTCAAGATCTTATTGACAATGGAGAAGCTTTGACTTCGATAGAAAGAATGGACCTAGTACTGACCCTAATATCCCTAAAAGCTTAATCATCCCTCGATTCACCGGGCTATATCTTTCCAAATGGCTCATCCCACATCCCACATCTTCCTTTTCCCCGCGTTTGTACTATTCCATGGTCTCTGCGTTGTGATTGTCCGGAAATCCGAAAACTCGGAATCATAGCCAATACTGGTCGGCTTGAGCGAAAGAGCGGTGGAGGATCCACAGACAAGTCGTGGAGTTAGTTGGTATATGTGACCAAGGGTGAGTGATTCAACATGTATCATTTATGCATTCCAATATGTTTTCTGGCGAAGTAGGGAATATGTTATACTTCGACCCTACGTGAATCGCTGACCATTGTCAGCATCTCTTTCAGAAGCTCGACAGCCGTGTGTGCTTTTGATTACTGTCAGTAATGTGAAATCTTATCTGTGCTCGGGACGGATGGGCTTTGTATGTATACTCTGATGCGCACTGTTCGCTTCTGCCTATCCTCTGCCTATTTGGATTGGACTACGTATTGCTTTCGTCAACACTAGAATATATCTTTCCCTGTCCAACCATTCGGATTTCAGCATAGAATCATAATATCATTTGTAGGTAGTTCATGGTACGTTTTGAGGGTTATACATGAAGAACAGGGTACTATGAAATAGGAATCATGTTCTAAGATATATGACGTGTCTACGAATGGAATAGGCGGCATAAACATGACGATCATGTGTGCTGGCTCATACGTATGACAAACGTCAAGTAGGATCGAAAGATAGATAAAGCTGTGTGCAGCAGTTTAGTGGATTAGTGGACGTTCAAAATATCTGAAACTGCAGACGTACAAATGAGGTGCTCAATAGCATGCAGATGGGCCAACGACGTATCACTGTTTGTGTAGGACGCTGTGGAGCTTGACTAAGAATCAGACAAGATGATGGCGAAATGAGGCAGGGCATACACAATACCAATACGCCAGTAGTTGCGTGGCGGGGCTGATCTCTAGTGGGTCGTAAGCTCGACTAAATACCAATTTGAAACGCACCGAAAGATTAAGAGCCCGCCACTGAAACGCCATCGTCGTGGCCTAGACGATGTCCGCGGTGACGCTAGTATATCTGAGAAACAAACTTCAGTCAGAGAACACACACAAGAAACGAACGAATGTCAACGAACCATACAGCCGCCGGGACATCGATGGCCAAACACTCCCCGCCTACCAGACCCGCCTTACGATCACAGTACGTACAATGCATATACTCACTCGCCAGGGTATCTAGGGACTTAGCAAGTCTGTCTGCCAGCGGTCCCCTTCGCAGATGCCAGCCGACGAGCGCGCAACGCCACGGATGCATAATCTCCAAGCCTTCAAGGTGAATGAAGGCTGGTCTGCTGCCTCTGCCAGCCTTACGGCCGACATTCAGGTGGGGCCCGAGCATCCCGCCCACCCCACCTTCTGTGGTTGTGCGTATGGATTCCATAACGGTCAAGTTGTCTAGCAGGGATTGGGGAGCGTTTGGAACTTCGAACGGTTTGAAGGTCGTAGTGACTTTGATGACGTTGAAGGCTTGTTTGTATACGTGTAGTGTGGCGGCCTGGAGTCGCGAAACAAGGGTATTAGCTAGAGCCAAACAAAATAAAGAAGAGAAGGCGTACATTGAGTTCGTACAGCCGCCTGAGCGATGAATACCTCATCGCGAGGTCGACGATGAGGCCAGAGGTGAGTGGGTCTGGAACGTTTCCAGAAGTACGAGTGTCATGCCCCGAACACGGCTTGTACAATCGCAACTCATGGAGATACGATGGCAAGTAGTGAGGAGATGAAGAGGTAGAAGTAGAAAGGTAAGGGGGCTTGTTAGGATATCGTCGTTCCCTCAGGCTTTTAACCACTTTTGTGGCGTATTAAAGCCACCGCGGACCCGCACGGATCAGTGAACCACATGGTGAAATGATCACAGTATCTGTCATTCAATCCACACATCAAGGATATCTGTTGTTCTTTTGCGTGATGAGTGGCTGATTGTGGGCGACTGCTTTGTTCTCCTGTTTGTCGGGATTTGATATGTAGGTTCGTAACCAGGGACAAGGAGATCTAGACAAATCAGGTTGATGACGCGTACTAGTACACATATGACATTGACAACTGTTCTGAACTGAATTTAGAAAGCCTCAGCATTTAGATTATAAGCTCTGGTGTTGGGTCAAACATCGCCATCATCGACATACTATGCGGAAGCCTCTAGAAGTTCGAATCTCAATATCGTCAACGTTCACTCGAAAGCCAGGTAGCAGGTTTGTGTGGGCCCACCTCGCCCACTGACATGTAGACACAGAGATACCCCCGGTTGCAAAGAAACAAAAGACTTAGTTAAGGTTAGTCAATCGGCTTCATCTTCCGAAGATCCGGCCTGGTATGTAGCCACAACAAAAGGAATACTTACTTAGATCGATCCCATCGGCGAGAGCCCAGAGCGCACACAATGCCATTGTGTCGTTTACAGATCAAGAGTAAACAAACTTGAACCCAGCCAAAAACCATCTTTGAGAAGAGATCCGTATTCAGCCTTAGTAATATCAGCAGACGTTGGCGTCACGGAATGTAAATATTGCGCGAAACCAGCTACTGTCATGAGGTAGTGCTCGTATCTTGGCTCGTTAGATCGATAAACTATTATTGACGAACATGACTCGACAAAAAGTTGTGTCGAATCCTTCCTGATCAACGAAGAGCCAGTAGATGATACCAAGATGTATGGGGCCATAGTAGAGACCACCTTGAAATCCCATATAGGCCAATAATCGAAGGAAGGAGCAGAATCGCAGAAGGGTGAGTTGGAGTGGCATGCAAAAGGCGAAAGTCAAGTCAGACATGGAAATCACGACGTGAAACATTAACGTTTCACCGATAACGCGGCCTTCCTCGGATCCGCAGATGCGTGTTAGACCTTGGAATGCTGGCAGGGAGACTCGGACTATGGCGGACATGTCTTCTCCTCCATTCCCAACGGCAACATCAAACTTGAATCTCCTGCACGTACCTTTGCCCTTGGCAATGCGTCCTGATCCAATTCCTTCGACCTACACTCAGAAGCCAGTACGCAAGGAGAGGCGTGATGATGGTGAATAGGAGACAAAGCCGAGCTTGGGAGCCCTCTTCTCAGGGGGAGGCATCTATTCTGGCGTCAGGATCCAAAAAGATATCCCAGGCATGCCAATGGGAAACCACTGCGACTGCGACTGCGCAGGAGAGCAACAACGACATCATGATAGTACTATGTACATAGTACTGGCTCTTGCTGCGCTTGTTGAACACAGGTGACTTCCGCGACCAAACAAAAACGTTGAGACAGCGCTGCATCGCTTGTTATTGACGGAGATTGGAGGAAAACGAGTCGAGGAAAGGCTACTTACGTGTGACCTGGGGAGCTGAAAATTTTGAACGAGTCCTTGATGCCGGATAATTGCGAGTCGGCGACTTGTCAAACTAAGTACCTCACGAGGACCTCTGCTAGTCTCCGTTGCAGACCAAGTTATAACAGATGATATATGATAGTTGATGTGTTTGGATTCTCTGCGTCCGCGGTCACATACATTCCAGGACGGACCCTTTCGAGTAACAACGAGTAACAACGCCTCGAGCGCTCCTTTGTGCGCATGTTCGGCCCGACTCAAGCGGTCCAGCCTCGGACAGATAGATTTTACCTTTCGGGACAAAAGAACAACGTTGCAGCCTTGAGGCGTGAAGCCTGTTTGAAGGACGTTGTATAAAGGTTATTGTCCTATCCGACTTGTAGATATCCCACACAATTTTTCTCACCATCAGGATGTCATTCGACGGGTTTGCGTTCCAAATCTCCAATGCATATTATCCACGCCAGGTGATACAAATCGAGCCTAATAATGTAACTGGTACGTAGACTCGGAAGCTTCGTCTATCTTGCGCACGCTCACAATCTTTGCGTCTAGTCAATTCATCAAGAAACTTCCACGGAAATGGTCAAAAAGTACGCACTCCCAAAAGTATGATCAGCTAAACTCGTACACTTATATGGTGACTCCATTCTAGTGGACTTTCTGGCGGGTACGTTCGGATGGTAGCTACGTAATTCGCAATTGCCCAAGTGGCCGATTCCTGGGTTTGTCAAATCACGGTAACCTCATGGGTGTCAGCGAGGATGCCGCCATTCACTGGGACATACAGCCTTCTGGATACGATCCTAGCACCTGGATGTGAGTTCAGGTTTCCTCGGTCGGAAAACATCTCTGACGCCCAGCATCTAGTATTCGTATGAAAGATGATAACTCGAACCGTGTAATAGCACTAACCACAGCTAACGGTGCCGTGGTTCTTGATCATGTCGATTCGAGAAGAGGTGAGCTTCAGGAATGGCGGTTACGTCAGACAGGTATGTGTCCAGATTCCAATGTATGCATTATTTGTTTTGACCTAAGAGATCACGGCAGAGTATCATTGGACTAGCGAAGATGCTCCACTGGCAGAGTTCATTATTGAATCGGAAGAAGATGATAGACTCCTGGCATAGGTTTTGTCAGATTTTGCGTCCTCAGAAGTAGATGTATATTATATATATCGGAAGCGTTACAATATAAAGCATGGGCTGAGCGGTTAACCAAAGAGAGGAAGTCAAAGATTCGAGTGTCTCTTGGACCTTGGACCAGTTTAAACTTGCGTTTTTGAACATCGTAATACATGAGTGCTGCAAACCGTTCCCCTATGCAAGGATATGGAAATCGATATTTCTTCGGCTTGTTTGAAAAAAGATACATAATGATGTACGTACTCTCTCGCGATCCCTTGTACCTGGTAGATAGCTGCGGAATAAATATGATAGTAGTCTGGGCAGCACTATACCGCTCTTGTCCCACGTCGAGATGACAACCTAGTATGTAACCCATTACCCTTACTCACAACCCTCGCGGACAATATTCCACCTGGTCCAAATCTTCCGCCCACGTCGTCCACACCCTCCTAACAGAACTAGACGGCCTCGACGACATGAATAATCTCAGGCTCTTCACGTAGTCTATCCTGAGCTTTGAGATTCATCGCCAAAAGATAAGAGTACGTGATCAAGTGCTGGAAGTTGTATCAGTGGCCCCAAGTAAACAAAGGTTCCATATGTGAATGTCCGTTACGCTCTCGACAATCAAATGAAAAAGCATTTGTCCATTGATAGATTGTTTAATCATGGATCGCTTTGATATCAGAACAACCCATTGGTCGTGCTTGAGATGCACCACCTTCACGACGATGTTATGCGTTGGCTCGGGGTCAAAAAGACACAGATGTGGGACTCGTTGAAACCGCTTAGTCAAGTGCCACATGTGTGACATTGGGACTCACACCAAAAACGCCATGATATTTAACGACCTGCATACTAATTGTTTGGACATAAGATATGGCCATTACTTGAAGACAGGGAAGAAATATTACATTGTTCGGCAATTTTTGCATTGAAGTCCCAGCCAAAATTCATTCTTGAATAGCTGCCCAAAGTTTCCTAATGATACATGGGCAATCGTTCACTGGCAATCGAACTTAATACACACACCTATGATCAGTGATTACGATTTTGGGCCTATACTGTCTTGGTAAAGCATCGTCGCAAAGCCTCAATACGGGGAAAGAGGAGGAGGCCTTGTGTCACCCATGTAAGGATGGTGTTGGAAGTATGGACATTATTCAAGTAGACACTTGAGTTGTTTTTATAGTCGTGTAAATCTTGATTGTTTATGGAGCAATAACAAGGACCTATATACGTGTAGAGCATCTCGCGCGTAATTCATGGCTGGAGAAGAGTGAGGAACTCGGACGTCCATGGGCCAGACGGATAACACTCCGGGTTTCTGAATCAGCCCCTCTAATAAAAATGGAATTTTGGAGCCGATACTCTGAGCTGGGATCTCTCTTACAAATTAGTCTCGATAGCATCTTTTTGATGAGTATGTTATCATTCAGAAAAATCGGTTGGAAAGAGAAATTCGGTTCCAGGGTAATTGGGCGTTGATACCCGTCAGCGCGCACCAGTGTCACTTCGAAAAAACTTTTGTTCAGACAAGGTCAAAGGTATTTACATAGTATACATCGGCTTGAAACGGAGTCTGAAACTCGCAAACGTCCGGAACGACGCTTAGGCTAAAATGAGGTTCATAAATCTCTACCAACGATATATCGCGCATGTGCCACCTACTCCACTCGCACCCTCTGCGCGTGTACATAGTGATGATATACTAGAGAAAAGGATACTGAAGTCTTTGTGACAAAGACGATTGCGCTGGATATTCACGTGCCTCAATGCCTCCGACGTCTCGAACGAGGAGATCATCAACAAGGAGTACGGGCGATGCAAAGAATGGGTCGAATTGATTGGTTCGATCTGTCCTTGAGCCTTTCGAGCTACTTAACGGGATTTTAGTGGATCCAGGATTGCCAGAGGATCTAGAGTCTCGGGAAGAGTTGATAGCTTCCTCTGGAACATGATGCGATAGTGTCGAATGCATCCAATGGCTCAAACGCGTCAAGTGCTTAGAATCTAGGGAGGACGGCAATTTGAAATCTACGTGTATCGGATTCTTTGGACAGCTTTCTTCGGTATCCTTTCTCGAACGAGTTGATGTACGAATAATCCTATCAACCCACTTGCAATAACTGATCCTCGCGTCATATGGTCTTATTCTTCCGATGATGTAAATGACTGTATTTAGCCCCTGCTCGACTACTCTGGATGCTTTTGATATGCCTTCCATCCCAATATTCGTAACAAATGTCATTACTACACAGACAATGGTCCTCCGGAGTCTACATAGTATATATCCATCTTCTTCCTCCATGGACATACATTCCACAGCGGTAAGCATGAAGTTTCGCATCTTTATAGGCATTTTTCATTCCTGAAATTCCTCCTTGTAAGTAGCGGAAACTCTACAGTTTGCGACTTACGCTGCGCGGTAGATTTAACAGATACGCACTGGTAAGGCAAAAGGAAGACCACTACCGAATCTCTTACGTCCACCATGCTTCCTCTCGCTTTATTATTCAGTCGATTATCTGATCGTTCCAGAACTAATATCAATTGTTGAATGCGAATACAGAGAACGTAGCGGACATAGGAAACTATGCGTCGACAGGCAGGTTGTAAAGCTTTGCATAAGGATCCCACGATGGATCTCGGTGTCTCTCGTATTCCATCACGTTTGAGACTTTCTGGGCCGCCTCCTCTCCATATGTGGCAGCAATGAATGCAGATATCACATCCAAACCAGCGCTCACTCCGGACGAGGTCCATATATTTCCATCAACGACCCATCGCGCATGTGCTACCCACTTCACCTGCTTTCTCAAAGCTGTCTCCGGCCACCATTGCATCTTATTTGTCGTAGCTTTCTTGCCATCCAGAACGCCACTGCGTGCTGCTATGCCGGCACCATTGCACATAGTAATGAGATACTGGAGAGAAGGATAGATATGGCCGACAAAGTCGATGGCGCTCTGGATATTCGGATGCATTGCTCCGATGCCGCCTGGAACGAGGAGAACATCGAGAGGTGGGGGCGATGCAAAAGTATGGGTCGGATTAATCGATTGTCCAAATTCTGATCCAGTCGGGTGCTGAATCTGGGTGGATACAGGATCGAGAGTCTCGGCAAGGATCGACAGTTTCATTGGGAAATAAAGTGATAGCGTATTGAGTGCATCCAATGGCCCAAACGCGTCAAGTGCTTGGAATCCAGGAAAGATGACAATCCCAAAATTCACGGGTACTGGACCTTTGGGACGTCCCTCTACAAATCGCACGGGTTAGAGTCGTACTATGTGCGGTTCGTGTCTTACGAGCCACTCACCTACAGAGATTTGGTTCTGCCCTAGGGCAAGTTTGACCTGATTTTCGAGGTCTGTCATGATTAAAGTTCTGAGGATGGGGAGTGAGCTGTTTGCACTTCTTAAGTATGCATTTTCGATGACCTTTGACTTACGCAATCACCGCAAGTATCGGGTACTAAATCCATATATTTTACCCATCCCCTCGACCACGGTTCGAGAAGCCCGCTTCCGAGCCGGTTAAATGTGTGAACAGAGGTCTATTTGTCCCCATCCCCAATTTTCATAAGTATACACCAGGCCTCAATTCGTTTGCCACGAAAGATTGAGGAGGCTGACCCCGACGAGTGGAGCTATAAAATGAATATTGAATCTTGACGGCGTGTACACCGGTACGCACTAAAATAAACAAGCCTTTGTTTTTTCATACCGTTGACCTATTACTTGGTAACGTAACATCTTACATCTTTTTAATTCTATGCTGGCATGTGTGTGAACAACAAGGTTTATTTGTGAATTTCAGGGTGTAGCGCTACCGCAACTCTACATCCATTTCATTGCCACGGGTCTGTAAGAAACAGCTTCTATTCGTCATCTCAAATTGGAGAAGTCCGAGTAAGGTACTAGGAAGTGAAACGGCCCTTGAGACGAGGCGGAATCACTGATGCATGCCAGGAGTCTACTTGGGCTGTCCTGAATGTAAGGTACGTTATACCTACATCATTTCTTCCGACTTTCGACGCCGGGCACCGATGCTTTGTCACAATATCATGCATAAATATGTAGTGAGCATAGGAGGTACTAGTAGTAACGACTATTAGGAGAGAGCGCGCAAGGACAGCCATGTGTATCTACTTTTGCCGCTGCAGAATTGTAGTAATGGTTAAAAAAGAACTTATCGAGCATCAACACAAGAGAAAGAAAGACATGAAAGCACTATAGACGTATGGGTCATGGGCGTATGGATCATTATGCAGAGACGAAGAACAAGGAGGAGAGTTCAAAAGGAGAAAACGAAGACTCGTCCACTTACACGATGCCTTTGATCAACATCGTCTCCAAACGACAAAATTCGGGCACGATCGCCGCGTAGGTCATGAAAGCATCCACATCCGAATCCGCTACCTTCGCTAGGCCAATCTGAGCTTCGAGATCTGCTGTTGGGAGGGCAACAACTGGTGTTAGCGGTGTGGGGCTGGTTAGGGTGGTCCCCAAGCCATTGTTATTTGTACCGGGGAAAGAACCGGCAGAAAGCAAATTAGAGTCTGGTGTCGTGAACGCCGTTGAGGGCGCAGAAAGCGCTGTGGTCGTGAGACTCCCAATCGAATCGTTAGTCGACCCCGTTTGTGTCCTCGACCTGGAACCAAAGCCCATTTCTCCTCCAATCACCCCTGTGCCAAAAGCCCCGAACTGGTATTCTCCGACAAGACTGGTACCTCCCAATCCCGAAGAAGCTCGCTCTTGCTGCTCACGTTCCCTCCTCTCCCGCTCGATTTCCTCATCTTCCTCCTCCTCTACAAACACCGAAGAAGCAAGCCCCAACCCTGACCTACTCGGTCCAACACCCAATCCCGGTCCTCCCAAACCATACGACGACGACCCAATGGCACCCGACGTCGCCGCTGTATTTCCATTATTGGCTGAGATCGTCCCATTAAGATTCGTTCGTAGTGCCACGCCGTTACTGGCAACCCATCTCTTGGTCAAAACCCTCCTTCCTTCCTCCTCGAACCCAACGAGGCCTACACCCATCCCATCCCGGTCTCTCGCCCATACCCACCGCGCAACGTACGCCGCGCCAAGAGCCGCACGGCCTGGGAACCCACGAGGAGGCGCGTTCCTGTACGGCTCGACTTGCGCGCCATCAACTTGTGATGTGGGCACGAACACGGGAGCATTGAAGATGTCACCAACGACGTTCACGACTGAAGGGAAGTTGGCCGCAGATCCAGTAGCGATGACACGTGACGGGAGCGGCGCGGGGTCATAGGGGTCAAAGGGGAGGCCGAGGCTCGTAGTGTTTGCGGTAGAAGGGGATGGTGGAGCGGGGGAAGAGGAGGCGGTGGGTTTGCGCGGTGTGCCCAGCACACCGGTAGCGACCATGCGAGCCCACTTGACTCGGAATGCGAGGATCTGGGACTCGATTAGACAGCGGGGGTTGGCTCGAAGATCGCGGAATTCGGGTACTCGAACACCCGTCTCAAAACGGACGGCGGTGTTTTGGAGGTGCGAGAGGGGATAAATGTCGCTTTGGAGATAAAAGAAACTGAAGAGCTTGTCGTCGAGGCTAACGTAGTATTAGTCAGTGCAATTGACCAACATGTTGACTGATCTTACTGACCCTATGGAACCTCCGGGAGGCACGATCGCGACTAGACGATCAAAGGCACTCCAGCTTTTAGTATATTTATCACGAACATATGCCCGTGGAATGTCCGCATTTCTGCTCGTTATAGCAGCGATATATTTCCGCTTTTCCCCAGCATCCTGGGCTGGGTGAGGAATGAGATGATATAACCGAGTTGGAATGTAATGCTGTGCAGGCGTCATGAGAGTATCCATGGGGCCGAAGGAAATGACAGCATCGTTTGCAGAGGGTAATACTGAGAGATAAGAGGATAAAGCATCCGACGTGAAAGGAGTGACGATGGTATCTATGACACTAATTAGTTCGTATATCTGGGTGCAGTCGGAAACCGTCACATACCAGACTCAAACCCATAGCGTTCCACGAGGTATCTTGATACATGCCCTGCGCGTCTTCCTCCTCCAGAAACATCCACATCCCCTAACCAACCACGTACCCTCCTTCCCTCTTCTCGGCTACCACCCACGATATCAAGTACACCTTCATCCCAGAATCCAGAAGAAGTGGATTGTCCTGGGCCCAAGGCGTTGACATTCGCGCCATGTACCCACATCCCTGTAGTGCATGCCTCCGCTTCCCCCATTCCTATCCACTTGCCTGCCATCAGACTGCTCAAGAAGGCACTCGCAAGCTGCACGCGACCAGTTCGCGCCCATACTTCCTGTGGCCAGGTTTCTCGCACTCGCAAGAGTTGCGCTGCGACTAAAGATGGACTAGCACATGTGCCGACACGGCTGGCCATATGATCTGGGCCACCAAGTAGAGACTCGATCGCAAGCGCATGAGTGTGTGAGGATGTGTCTGATGCAGTAGGAACATTTGGTAGGGAGAATAGATGGGCTGGGAAATGTTTATGAAGAAGAATATTAGGATCTAGGGAAGAAAGTGAAGGAACTGTCGTTGATTTCCACCAAACAAGTGCATGCTGAGACAAAATCAGGTTAAAAGATTGATATGCCATTCACAGACGGGTGTCCTACTTGTGCTGCACCTCCGATGGATTTAATTCTCGTTAGGTCATGGTTTCGTGATAATTTTTCGAGGAGAAAGTCTGTTGGCGGAAATCACGTGAGTGCGAGTGATCGAGATCGTCCACAAGATGTCGGACGGCAAAAATTTTGGTTCCGTTTCGACTGAGAATGGAGAATGATTGATTCGGGTTCACGAACTTACCAAGTCCTTTAATCCACATTTCTACTGGGGTCGTATAGGCATCACCGGGATTCGTGAAGATTCCACCTTGGGTCCTGTACGAAGCAAGAGTGATGTGAGCAAGCGAACAAGGATATACTAGGGCGCACGCACTGGTATTCCGGCAACTCTGTATCAAATTCCACACTTTCTACTCCTACAAGGTCCAGACTCTCATCAACAATTGTCGCCCGCAACTGGTCCGTGGCCAATTCGAGTCCCAGAAAAAGCGCCTGCCCGGTTTTATGCACGGTGGGCATTGCTTCGAAGGATATAAGGAGTCTGGTATCGTTGTGGTGGTATCTGGGACAATATAAGGGAGGAATACAAGCGAGACGCGTGGCAGTATGATCTGGACGAAGGAGCGAGGTGCCAACGCACGTCTTCGCCGAGAAGATGGGATCTCGACCCGTTCGATTCTCAGGCCTTTCGTTTTCGTTGTCTATTGAGCTCGTGCACACTCCCTTACGACTGCTCATAATTGTCAAACTGACACGCTGGAGCTCTTTGTCACCTGATGGAGGTCTCTCAGACCATGCGTGCCGCAATGGAGTTACCAATGCTTCGCTGTCTGATATGTTGCGTCAAGGCTTCTGGCAAATCAATTGATGTTTACTTTTCAAGATGCAGAGGACCCAGGTTTATTTCATTAGGAGGAACACTTCCAACATAATCTGATGTTCACATATTGAGATGTACGTGTCACTGGGTCTTGATCACGAGAAGGCCACCTTCAAGGCCCGTATCAGGTTTCTAGAAGGGAAGCGCATGCTCGTGTTCTTTGCACTCACTTGAACTCAGGATGGGAACGTGCGTGCCAATGTGTGTAGCTGAGGTACAAGGCTATGGTTCCTGGACATTTATCTCTCATCACCATCATCTTGGTGCGAAGCTATTTTGAAGTGGTGACTTCACAGATATCTTTATCCCCGCTAGTGGACTTTAGGCATTTCCGTCTCAGAGTCTGCTGCGTTGAGAAATATCCCCCAAAAGCAAGAAGGGTTCATTCTCGCTCTCATCCAACAACAAATGCAGTCACTGTGATATCTTTATCACTGTATCTCGCACAACCAAAATCGATCGTCACTGTGTGTCGGCCATAGCATTACATTCTTGACTTTGACTACTATGATCACTGACCAGTTCCAGCCGGGCGTCTACCAGGTATACAGTTACGCAGCCAGCTCCGACATCGCTCTCGATCTCTCAGGAAGCGATTTCAAATCAATCTTGGGTACGAGCCTCTCAGTCAGCCATTGTTGAGAAGTTGTGCTGAATGCGAGAATACCAGGCTTTCCCGCTCACCAAGGATCTAATCAAAAGGCATTTTATCTCGATGTGTCCAAGCTCCATTCCATCTCATCCGTGATCTCTCACAGTGGGAACTTTCGCCCCTGGGGAAAGGGTACTCAATCCGAAGTTTGCATAACGGCGACTACTTGACCATTGAAGATGGATTATGCAACTTGACACCCGTCGTGGCGAGTCCCTACCCCGTCAGTTGGGCATTAACACCTTTTGATCCCAGTGGGGGGATATGGAGGTTAGATATCCAGCTGTCCTCAATGATTCCGTTATCTGATCTCATGTCTAGAATCACCTGGCCGAACGCTAAACTTAGTATTGGCTTACCTGAGGGTGTCGAGGATGAGCCAAGTACCCTGGTTAGTACTTACCAGACAACCTTCGTTTATTATTCTCATAATCATTCTAGACCAAGCAAGCTCGTCTGGTAGAAATTGACAGTTTCGGCTCGAGATCTCTCTGGCGCTTTGTCCTACAGAGAATTGTATCCGAAGCGGCACCAACTCATGCATCTTCAGATGCTGAACGTGCACCGATGCCTCCTGTGTCCTTGACGACTACCGATACGATGGTGGGAGACGATGGTAGTATGACAGTTACGACGACTACGACAACTGTCACTACAATCGTCACAAAAGTTGCGAAGGCGGTCACTTCTTCGACTTAGACGCAATGCAAAGTCTCTTAGCAAGTTATCACAAATGAGTAGATCGAGAGCTGTATGTAAGGCCAGATACATCCTTGGCATTCGTGACGCTTAAAATATCGTTGAAGGATCAAGTATGGTTTGTTTGTAATCGACACAGATTGTACCTTACCTGCCCTTCTAAGAGGGCGCTCTCTTGTAAGCATCAAACCAGAAGAACCGGACAAGGCAAATCCCATTTCTATCTGGAATACTGAGAATTGGACCTCGTTTCATGGCCGCATTGCTGGCAATGTGTCTTCGACTTCGACCTTCGACCTTCGACACAAATTCTCTTGGCATGTGATGGGTCCGGTGATACACCCCCCAGCGTATCCGAGGTCGTCTTCTCAGACAGTGACACGTTTCGACTCCATATGCACGTTACGACACATTCAGCTAGCTGTCGAGTTGGAAATCTAAGCTGCAGAACACTGGGAACTTGTATTATTCGGGCCCAGCTTCCAAAGCGTTGAGGATTTCATCCAACTTGAAGTCGGCATACACGGTGGTCGAGTATAGAACAAGTGTTTTTTTTGTTCATCATAGAAGTCCACATGCGGCTCTCGGTACGGTACGAAACACAAGGCATAAGTCTAAGGTTCTACTTCTGTATCACTGACACCGAGATACCAGGCAATCTTGAAAGCATCCCAAAATATTGATGCTTGTCGAACGACTGCTCGAGGCGATCAACTCCATCCAGCATATATCTACATCGATAATGGACCAGGAGATATAAATGAGTTGTTCCAAATCTTCAATCGAGAGTGTTGATTACTGTGAAGCTATATAAGTAAGTCGAGTTTGATGCGAATGGACGCCGCTATACGCCACAATAGGGAGGTACTCACAATACTTGCTAAATTCTGCCGCGGACAATCTGTCAGTGTGCTATCGAGCGAGTATCATGGAAATGGAGGCGTTGTTCTGCATGTGAGATCCCAATTTACTGCTGAAAGGAATGCTAACGATGTGGCTTCACCATGATCGGAAAAGATGCCAATCAAATCGCCTGGTAGATGTTCAAACACTTTGAGCTCTAGCTGCAACGTGCAAGGTTTATACCAACGATTAGTACGCGATACCTTTCGTATTTCTTGTTATCCCGATGCGAGGACGAGCAGTTCACCGCCGTGCCTAGATATTCATCAGTTTGTCCTCTTGCGTGAGGTTCTTGTTCTGTTTCCCTGAATCAGTGTACAGCACGATGCAGATAATTGGATATTTCGAAAGAGTTACATATGTGGATGTGGGTGGATCACGGAGAACAGAGCTGAAGTGATCAGATATCGCGTTGTTTTCGGCACGGATCCTGGATGCTGGTACTTAGGAGGACTGAGCATCGTAGCGAGATTTCTAGATCCGGGGTCACTGTCAGAGTCTTTTACAGTATGAATAGGTAAACGAGAAAGAAGGTAGAGTTCGAGCTGAAGCTAGGGTGCATGGAACCTGGAGTCGGTCCCCTTGACCCAAATGGTGCTTGAATCGGAGATACCACGTTTGAAATCTTGCCTACATCGTTGATCTTCATCTGCCTTGAGTTTTTAGATCAAAAGATTAGTGAGTTTTTGTTGTATGTACATCCGGAGATACTTTCTTCTCTGAGCTAAACGCCTGTGATGTTATCGTGTGGCATCCAACAATTTAAAGGATACGTGTTTCTGTTTGTTATACAATCGTAAGTACAGAACGATACGGTGATCGATATGATATCAATACATCATGGGCGGCTCAAGCTAAGGACAAGAAGTTTTGCAACGATGAGTGTCTCGCTATGATACTTGTGTTCAACGAGTACTCACCTTGTTCGAACCTCCAAGTTTGGTTCACGCCAGGGTGCCACTTACCCCAGAGGGTCACGGGGGTACCGTTGTTGGAGTTACCATGGTCGGAAAGATCGACGTTGAATTTTGTTCCAGGGACAAAGATCCTATATGCGTACTTTGCTATGAGACTCTCAACGATAAACATAGTGCAATCAGACGAACCTGTAAACCGAATCGTCGTCTTGATCGGGGAAAATGTTCCAGGCAACTGGATTATCGACGCCATGGACAGCGTGGTTATTTCCCAGCTCTCCCTCTGCGACTCCAAGATATTTGCCGGTGCCGACGTTGCGAAAGACCCATTGGTTGTTCTCGTGTGAAAGCTCCCACTAAACACGATTTCAACACAAGGCCACAAGGAAACGCGACATCTCGGCTTACCTTCTGGTTGTCGCCGCCATGTTGGTTCCAGCCGAGGACTGTGAAAGCGTGTCAACTTCTGGATGAGAAATCGATATCCCGATATGTAACGCACTAGAGTACCCATCCGTGCCGGAAAGATCTAACACAGTGCCGGACTTGGCGTTGACGAGGACATATGTGTTACCGGCTTCGATGGTCATACTGAATTGGATTGGTTTCGATCTTTCTATAAACAACTCCTTAAATATGTTCTCATTTCATGTATCACGCGACGTATATGACTCGCACGACTGCGCATGAGCAGGGAAGAGAGTCAGGGTCCAAGGCAGCTGGTATGGTGGCGTTAACGTGCAGTACGCCTGACCTGTTATCGCTCATCGATCGTACCTTCTTCAACCAAACAACTTAGTAGTCTAGCACCATCAACTTCAAGAACGCCCACTCAGGAGTCGGTATGATATTTGGAGCCCGGTGTGTATCAAGCATTCTGAGCATTTGGCAATTGCTAAGAAAGAGAAGGGTTGAATGAGATCCTGTACTTGGAGATAACATCGACCGTCGGTCGTGCTGTGCTAGATCTGTAATTGATGATCAACTTGAGAACTGGTGAATATCGATGATATGTAACGCACTGATATGTTTACTCCGGCCAAGATCAAACACTATAGCAACAAACACGGTGCTGGATTCGGCGCTGACGATAAATTCGGTAAATATCTTACCGGCTTCAACAGATTTGTTTCGAAGAGCGATGATTCGATGGATCCACCACGTATCAGGTCCTTCCGCATACTTAACACACGACATAAAATGGGCACTTCACATTGTTTAGAATCAACACGACAGTCGGTCTGAAATCAAGCTTCGAACATCCGAATCGTAGATTAGTACACTCAGGCTGAGTATATGGTTTGCAACGATCAAAATGTTGTTAGGTTGATTGGTCGGCGATAATTATTCACCTTCTTCGAACCTCCAAGTTTGATTCTCGCCCTTCCACTGGCCCCAGATGGCCACCAGAGTGCCGTTATTGGAGTCACCGAAGTTGGAAAGATCTACATTGAACGGCGTCCCAGGGACAAGAATCCTAGGAGAAATTTGCCTTACAATTTCCGACGATATAAACCGAACCCACCTATGGGTCGAAGGGTCCTGTTCGTCCTCGAAGATGTCCCAGGGTACAGGATAATCAACGCCGTGAACAGGGACATCATCTCTGAGCGAAGATGAATCAGCAAGGCCTAGGTATTTGCCACTGCCGACGTTGCGGAAGGTCCATTGGTTAGTGCCTTCAAACTTGTCGAGGGTCCACTGTATCGTTTTACCAACATCAGGCCGTGACTGTCATGATAATTCCTAGACTTGCCTTCTGGTTGTCTCCTCCGTGCTGATTCCAACCAGACACTATAAGCGCGCATCAGCTTGTCGGCAAAACAACAGTGATGATTGGAATGCAGCACACCAGTGTACCCATCCGTTCCAGAGAGGTCAAGCGCAGTGCCGGACTTGGCGTTGACGATAATGTATGTCTTGTAGGGCTGGACAGACATGGTAGATTGTTTTCAATACTTTGCAAGTGAAAGCTTACTTAAATATGGCCTCTACAGATCCATCACGCGTAAAGATGATCATTCGTCACAGGCTTCGGCGGTAGCGTGCCGGCAGCTATGTATGTACACCGTGAGGCCCCTAGGAAAATACCAGTTCTGCTGACCTGTTATCTACCTCGATCATACTTCAAAAAGCAATCGGTAACTTTGATTTGCTAAGGAAGCTTCAGATGGACTGTTCTGGGAGATATGCTTATGATTAGAGCCTCGTGTGGGATAAAGCATCCTCAACATTGACCGCAAAGGTCTTGATGCGGGAAAAGGATGCAAGGGATCGACAGAAAGATCATAGAACCAAACGATGAGACCAAACTATAGTGACAAGTTGATCGCCTAGGAGATGTTCAAGAGCCGCATAACTCCCAGGAGCGGGTCTATAGCGCAGGGCGGAAAGGGCATGGGTGGCCAAACTCAATCTCAAGTTTTTTTACAACAAGACGTCGGAACGCCGGTGAGGAATGCTCGGAAGATGCCGACATTTGAACGGATTTCTTCACAAGTTTGCATACTTATGCCCATGGGTTTCTTTTTTTTCTTTTGTTTTCCTCCTTTCGATACCCAGTAGAGTAGTGGGTAAACCCAGGATCAAGGGATGGGTGATGTGTCAGAAAAGCAGTGTTGGTTCCAAGCCGACGTGTATAAAAGGACCCAAGCAACATTCGTTTCCTCTTTGAAGTAGCTGGCCTCTTTCCTGCGCAACCCAAATTGCAAGTGCAGCTGGTCTGTCTTGTTGAAGTTGAGGAGATTAAATGATGCCACGATCGACGATACTCCCACTCGTTCTCCTGTTATTCGTTGTCATAGCGCAAGCAGCGCCTCTACGGTCGCTTCGTCAAGGTTTATGGGCCGGTAGATTCCATCCTCGTATTGGGCTTGCTGGCGCTCGATTCAACCATCGGATTGGAACAGTGGTTCTTCCTCGAGCCGGAGAACAATCCAGGTAATTCTTTAACCCGCGCATTCCACGATTCTTACTCTGACCTCTAATAGTGAGCACCGTGACAATCATTCGACTATGAGTGCTGAGGAAGCTACATGCCGCGACAAAGGAGGAACACCCGAAAAGAGAAACGGCGTTCTCGTTTGTACCCTGGACCCGGACCTCAGTAGGAAAACCATTTCGTCTTGGAGTGGAGATGGGAGAAGAAATAATTTGGGCTGGGGTTCGTTGAGTTCGAAAATGACTTCTGAGCAAGAGCGTGCTTGTCGCGACATTGGTGGAACACCGGAGGTGATCGATGGTCAGGGAAAGTGCACAATGAATCCTGAACCATATCGTGGTACCCCGATTGTTCAGAAGGGTATGCACAAAGCAACTGATGGACATGGAAGGAGATGAGATGTACAATCGTGCGTTACCCTGGATCGCGAGAGAACTCGGTAACGTAGCTAATGGTAAAGTCAAGCAAGTTGTCATTCCAATTTCCTTCTTTGATGTCCGATGGGCCGATGCGGAAGTAAAAAACCATAGAAGATCCAAAAGCAATGCGTTGTGACTTCCTTAACCGTGGCCAACAAGAAGTGTGGGTGTACGATAATAGATTGTCTAATACTTGATGGTATGTAGAATGAGTGTGGGCCAGGGCGAAATACAGAACAAGTCCAGAACCCGAAGCAAGAATGGTATGTAAGTGGGCGCATATGAGATGTCCAAATGGTATAGTACATATAGCCACAATGAAGGTAACATAAAGGTTGTTGGTGTCACGAAGCACCGGACGTGCGGCTGAAGCAAACAAGTCATGTTTCCGTAACCTATACTTATGAGACACAGTTAAAAACACACCTTAAACGAGTGCAAACTTCCACGTTTGATGGACGCCTGCCCATTGGTACCACAGAGTGATCGGTGTTCCAGGTGTAGGGTTTCCCTGATCGTACAAGTCCCAGTTCAACGTTGTACCGTGGATGTAAATCCTTGACAAGAGTTGCTCGTGGATTTGAGCCCGAAGGATGTACTAATGATAGATCTCACCTGTACGTGCTAGGGTCAACCTCATCGTGCCAAATATCCCATCCAAAAGGGGTCGTCTGTGCAACGAGTCGCGTCCCATCAGAATTGGAACCATCGATGCCGATGTACATTCCGCTGCCAACAGACTGGAAGGTCCATCCCATGCTCGTCCAATCCATCTTCCACTGATACTCAAGATTAGAATAAATCATCAACAAACGTTGAATAGACATACCTGCTGATTGGTCGTGTTAAAGAGAGGGAATCCGATGACTACACGCGACGACTATGAGGTTGATGTCGAGAATGCTTAAAAGTCACGTACGGGACCTATGGTCCTGCCCAGACAAGTCGACGACAGTACCAGACTTAGCGTTTGTGATAGTGTACACGTTCCCAGACTGGACAAGCTCAGGTGTAGACATGGCGGGCAGAAGGAGGATTCAAGCTCAAGTATGGGTGGCGGGAGAGGGAACGAGTCGACAGGAGTTAGAGATGAGAGCTTTATATACTCCTGAGCTTAATTTATTATCCAGATCGGAAGGAGAAGACTTCGTAACACTTCAAGGGAACCGATTACGAGGTGGCCATGAGAAAAGCCAATAAGGAATCAGGGAAGAGCGCGGCATAACTGACGTCGGATTAGGCTGTGTACAAAAAGAGGCACTGGATTTTTCGAGAATCGCGAGTAAAACTGTACAGTACCTCCGGCTTCCATGAGATGATATAGTACTTATTCAGGTTCATCGAGCACATTACGCGGCGTCAATGTGGCAATGCATGGCAGACAGGAATAATGATGACATACTTAATCCAGTAGCGATTGGGAGCAACTTAAACTAGCCACAACTTACATATCTCAATGAACTGACGATGGAAATCAGCATGCATGGTGGATAAGAAATAACATCCATGAGTGTGGGATAGACCAGGGATATGCTAGGATAGCTTCAAACCTCGGGGGAACCTGGTATGTAGTACAAAAGCGGGAAAGCAAGCGGGAAGAGTTTAGAAAGCGAAGCGCGTTTTCGGATATATCAAGCTGACGTCATCTAACTGAGTGTCCTGCTGTGGTCGCACAGAGCTTTGAACATACCGAACTTATGTCGAACATAGAAAATTATTCGTTGACGAAAATAGGTCACAGTGAATTATCCTCCAGCAGCGTCTCGCAAGGTCGATGAGTCTATGTATTCCTCGGACAATCCGAATCGGCCACATCTATTTAAATTCCCCATCAATCTATTTAAATTGTCCATCAATCCATCATTTGGCTGCATTCCGTTTGCTCCACTTAGAAAGGCCCTGGTGAAAAATATCGTGGTTAAGTCCTCGAGGAACGAGGCAAAAGGTAATTCCTGCTGCACAGTAAACAATGGCCATGTATGCTCCAATTTACATATAGGGACTCACCGAGCTCTTCGACTTCGGCGTTGCGATGCTCATCATCAAAGAAGAGCTGCGTTGGGCGCATCAGTATCAACTCCATTCCTGTGGAGTATTACCGGAAACCTCACCATCTCGGAATAGGGGATACCTGTCCTCTGATGAATTTTCCTGAAATGGGTAAGTTTAGATCCTAAACAGATCAAAGACAGCAAGCATATGGTTAGTAAGTCGCGCCGGCTAAATGGGGGCGAACCCAGGCGAATAAGCAACGAACCAGGATATATTTCGAGCTCATCAAAGAAATTGACAGCTGGTATGGGCTCATCCTCATCAGGCCTGGGGGAAAGCAAAAGCAAGCTCAATGCTCGACGCGCTCTGAATATGAACATGAGGCATGTGAGAAGAAATCTCGGTGGAAAGAGCCAGACAACATACAGTTTTGACGCATCTGTCCTCGAACACGCTGCAATCGTGACATTTGCTGCCCGCAATTGGTGCAGAATTCCAGGAACATCTTTATAAAAATTGATCTTTTCGTTGTACCTCGTGAGCGAAATGAGGCCAAAGTACTAGACGTGGACGGTTTGGCAACTTACTTATCCAGGACTTCATTGAGAGTGTTCTGATTTCGATGCAGTGGTCCTGAGGATGTGGAGTTTGAGTGGCCGAAAGATACATAATAGACTTCACAAGGCCATCATCAGCCGCGGACCTGTTACATGGGTATCAATCCAGAGGTCCCACAGTGTATAGCTGATGATGATTTGCTTCAGACATCGGTCTATTCATGAGGAATCAAAGGATTAGACATCAAACACATACTCTGGATCGAAAGCTATGAGCTTTGGAAGCCTGCCAGGTGAAGCCATTGATACTGAGAGACTCCTGTTTGCTTCAGCCGTTATATTACAACGTTACTCGCTCGTGAGTAGGTCACAGTCGTCGAAAAAGAACGGCTGGCTAATTCTTCAGGATCGTAAACGAAGGGACGGAGGAGAGAGCCCGAGAGAATTTGCCGGCTATTTATTTATATGTAGATATTAAATATTTTGCTGTGCCAACTAACCGCCTGCGGAAGGGCTCCACAAACACGTACCATAACGACCAGTTTCTCCTTTATATACCTTCCGTATATAAGTAATTTACGTCAAATAGCTCCGGTCTCTTCATACCTTCACCGCTCGCCTTGGATATACCATGCAGACATGGGCTCGGTACTTGCTCGTTGTCGTAGCGATACTGGTGCGTCATAGTAGCACTGTCACTGTCCAGCTCTAGGCACAGCAACATTGACACTGACCAAGATCATACTACATTCAATTCTACGCTTGTCACATGAAGAGTACAGTCGAGCTACCTCTTTCTCTTCGATACTTGGCAGCGGAAAGAAATACGAGAACCCGCTTGTACCGCCGGAATACTACTTCCCACTTAACGGAACAAATGCAACAACACTGCTTGTTGATCGCAGAGCCAACGCTACCTTTGTTATTCTCGCGAGAAACACGGACATTGATGGTGTTATACAGAGTGTACAAGACATTGAGGACCGATTCAATAGGGCCCGTGGTTATCCTTATGTCTTCCTGAACGAGATACCTTTCACAGAAGAGTTCAAAAAGTAAGACGTTTTGCGTCCGCGTGGATTTAAGCGTTATCATGATGTTTTACAGACGAGTATCTGTACTGTCAGCATCCAAGATGGAGTTTGGCCTTATCCAGCGTGATCATTGGTTTCAGCCAGACTGGATAGACGAGAAGAAGGCGGCGGCATCGAGGAATAAGATGGAAGAGGAGAAAGTTATATATGGAGGAAGCATATCGTGAGTTTCGAACTATGTTGGACGTTTTTTCTGTTGAACTTGCCTCAGCTATCGCAATATGTGCCGCTTCAACTCCGGCGTACGTTCACCATGACATCATTGTCCTCTTGCTGATCAGCTCTCCACAGTTCTTTTTCAGACACGAATTACTGCAAAAATACCGCTGGTATTGGAGGATAGAGTAAGCCCTGCCCCGCACTATCTTCTACATCACTAAGTTTTCTAGGCCCGAGGTGCACTTTCACTGTGACCTTCGCTTTGACCCGTTCTTGTTCATGGAGGACCACAACAAAAGTTACGGGTGGACGATTACAATGTACGAATTCGAAAAGACTATCCCAACACTTTGGGGCCATGTTCAAGATTTCATGCAACTGCATCCTGAATATGTCGCGAAGGATAATGCAATGGGTTTCATGTCCTCCGATGGAGGAAAGTCCTATAACCTCTGCCATTGTAAGTCCTTCCTTTCTTTTCCTAGACCACTGCTGAGTTAATTTCTACTAAGTCTGGAGCAATTTCGAGATTGCAGACATGGACTTTTGGCGGGGAGAGGCGTATACCGCGTTCTTCGAATACCTCGACTCCAAGGGTGGATTCTATTACGAGGTATTACGTGAAATTCCATTGGCATCTTCACAGCACTTACCCTGAACCACGAATAGCGTTGGGGAGATGCGCCTGTCCACAGTATCGCAGCAGCCATCTTCCTTGACAAGAATCGTTTGCACTTCTTTGATGAAATAGGATACCAGCACAACCCATATACGCACTGTCCTAAGAAAGAAGGTGCATGGGAAAGAGGCCGATGTTCGTGCAATCCTAACAAGAGCTTCGGTGAGCGTTCGGCGTGATGTTCTCTGAATAGTCCAGTACTGATGTGCGCCTAGACTATGATGGATACTCCTGCATGAGGCAATGGGATAATTTCTTCAGTGGTGATCGATGAAATTCTGAAACACCATGATGAATCGAAGTGCGATGTTGAAACAAAAACATAATATGAATAGAGTCTAGACCAGTATGTACATTGCATATTCTATTAATTTCTCAAAATCATCTTCCTCTTTATTAGGCAGGCCGCAGGACTTTGCACAGCGCTAGCATCGTTTTAACTGCACCTGGAAGATTCTTGGGGTTGTGGGTGATGTAGAAGTGAAGCTTGAGCTGGAAGACTCGTAGCTAGCCTAGAGTGGGATTGATACCGTGTTTTCAAAATAAGTACATATTCCCAGATTGGCAACTTAGCGGAAGCAGATCGATGGTCGACGGAAGAATCATCGCGTTGTACCACACACACGACCAAATAACGCGAAAAAGGTACGCAATCGGGTAGTAGGCCGAACTCTTCGGCTCAGCGCTCATCGAAGGAAAACGTCAAAACAACAATGTCGACATAAAAATTATCCAAAGGCGACGAGCTAGGTTACAGATGGAAGACCTGTCGTGGATGTACTGGTCTGCTGATCTCGGGCGGTGACCGAGGATATGTGTCACCATGCGATGATGTTTCAAAGCTCTGATGTTTGTCGCAAATGTGGAAGAGCCTGAGGCACTTAGAGGCGTTGCTAGTTTTAATGTCGGTAAGTTTTCAGTTTCTAGAAGTGTTACCGATCTGATCTGAAAGATTCCTTGCAGTGAGTTCAATGATCAAGTCAGATAGTCAATGAAAGGTTAAGGAGTATCTGCAAGTCGTGGAAGGTAGCTGCAGCCCAGAACGGAGAACTGTACCTGTAAGTAGAAGCCACGACGCTCGAGTCCAGGTCTCAGTTGCCAAATCACCTGCATCTGACATGATTGTCCTCGCACTGCACAAGTTCAAACGTTCAAGTCGGATCTCTCGGGCACTAAGTACTAGTATCAAGTATAAGCGGTTCAATCTTTGGGAACTGCTGTAATAGATCAACAAGAAAATAGAAAAATTCCAGGTCCTCACGTGGAATTGGACACACCCGGAATTGAACCGGGCACCACCCGCAGACGTCAAATGCTAAGCGGGCATGATAACCAACTACACCATGCGCCCATATATTTCAGCCTTTTGACGTCAATCACATTCGCGGGTCAGGCTCGAGGATACTTGCAAGAAGATTCCTACTGTCCGTGGTCGCGTAGTCGACCTGTTACACATGTCTTTATCGTTGCTGAGAGCAGTCCCGCGCACCGTACTTGTGTAATAGCAACCTCTGCACAAGACACTTCAGACATCGAATCAGGCGGCAACGACGTATCAGCGAATACACCCAGTCCACTCGTGCTCTCTTTTTCCTTCCCTTCTCTTATGCCATCTTCGCCTTACCCTTGATGATCCTCCACGCATCACTC
>JAGGAX010008393.1:0-37994 GCA_017657335.1 Termitomyces titanicus | reverse complement strand
AGATCCAAAGAGAACAAATCTGGGGATCCCCTAGGCCAGGTGCAACACTTCAGAGGCACTGGAAGCATGGGAACTAAGTATACAGTACACATAAGCCACACAAAAACAAGTGACAGCCCTAAAGGGGCATATCTCCAAAAATGATCAAAACCTTGGAAATGGCCAGAGGTGGCTGTGCACCCATTGAGAATGCTCATTGCTGACTAAGCATCAAGCGTTCTTGATGCTCTGAAATGGACCAAGGTCAACTGGAAAGAACGGAATGGAGAAAAGGGAAATACAACAGAGAAATGAGAAAAATGGGAAAAGGGAGACATGGGCAAGGGGAAAATGGGGCCTGAAGATGGAGAAAGGACAGTCCCCTGACATCACCCCCCTCTAGAGTGCAGCGTCTTGACGTGCAGGATAGAAGTAGTTCCAGATGGCTCGATTGATGGGTGAGATGGGATAGATGCTTTGGATAGCTCGCAGCGCGTTGGGATGCTTCAGATAGAATTGCCTGACAAGGTTAGGTGCATGGACGTTCTCCTGAGGTTTCCAAGATATGTCTTCAATACCATAACCTTTCTATTTCACCTTGAACTGCAGCTTCCATCAAAACAACCAGTTGTCTAGAATCTCCTCCAGAGGATGAAGGAGCGATGCAACATGAAAAATTGCCGAAAGAATTGCTGTAAGTTCTAGGAAGAAGATATCAATCTTTGTGGACGTATCCTCGGGTGCCATCTGATAGACAAATCCATTGCCAGCATATACAAATGCCATGCCCAGTTTTAGACTAGCGTCCATCCATAATACCATATCCGCGGCACTGTTGTCCCATCGTGTGGTCTCTAAGAATCGAACACCCATTGACTTTGGTATGATTTCAATCAACCAATTCATGTCTGTTACCACTTCCTTATTCAAATATATTCCGGCATGTATAGTCTCTTTACCCGACATCTTTTAATACATCTCTGTTAGTGCTGGACAACCCCATGGAAGCACATTGAGTAACCAGTTCAGATGACCCACCAAATGCTGCCAAGATCTAAGAGGTGGTCGACGAGAAGGTGTTGCAATAAACTCTTCCATTTTAGATACTAGATCGTCAGCCAAATCGTTGGAGAGGGTGATGGTACCATGAAGAAACCAATGATCTTCAGTTTCTCACCAAATTCCTGTTTTTTTTCCTCCTATGGACATCCTATGGCGTCCCACAGTACTGGAAGCTGTACTTGGTTCTTTGGCCGCATGACTCCACAATAAGCGAGGAGATTATTGCACTTGTCCCAAGAATAAAAGTCATCCATAAAGACGTGCAGGTCCGTGATGTCAAATTTTTTGATACCGAGCCAAAAACCTTCCTGAAGACTTCTCATTACTGATTTTATGAAGGGCTGGTTTGGATGACTGCATAAAAGACGTTCAAACCTGTTGACATCAAATGGTGTTTCCACGCAGATGCTATCCTTCAACGCTTCTAATGTAGTTTTATAGATTGGGTTTTTCAAGAGGTGACAAGGAGGTGGAGGAAGCAGCACAGCTGTTTCTGTATCCAAAGCTGAAGGTGAAATAGAAGATGATACCCCTGCATTCCAAACATATTCTCTGTGAAATTTTGGCTCATCCGTATCTGTTACATTGAGAGATCTCTTAACCCCTGCCACTCTCAGAGACCGAGTGCTCTGGTCTCCAAACAGCTTAACTTCAGTTACCACCACCTGCTGATGCCCGATATTGCTGTCGACGCTGGTTAAGCTTCCTGAAGCACTCTTCTACATCTCGAGCTTTGTGAGCCCCATTACATACACAACATATGTTGTGACGGCGCCCTCCAGGGTATGGATCCGAAGTACAAATGCCCAGGTTCCAATTCTGACATACCACTGCTGTCTTTTTTTGAGGGACAAACTGATGCGTCACACCACGCTTTGTACCAGATGAATTAGATGCTGTACTAAGAAGTTAGGCCAGGAAAGGGACATGTAATTTCTGATCCTCATCCATATGGAAGGGATTACGCGCATAGCGGTCTCAAATATCTGCATCAAAACAAATTGCAATAGGAGCTCCATTAGGTATACCTTGACAAAAATCAACGATCTTGCCACAATACTTCGAGAGTTCATCCTCTCTGTGAGGATAGAACATAACAACTGCAGCCGCCCACGCATCAAAAGCGCGCATCCAGTCAGATTCAGAATGAACTGGCTTTTTAGCCGAGGCATAGTCTTTTTTAACAAGTGAAAAACCACCCATGAAGTCCTTAGGTTCATCGTGGTGGTCATAGCTTTTTTCAAGCGTCGCGTAAAGTTTTTCGAAGTCGACAAAGTGGTCGAGGATGACCAACTTCCACATGGTGCGCAATATCGGATCCTTGATGACCTGCAACTGGCCCAAGTTAATGAGTGAATCGACCATCTTCTCCTTGGCATACTGTTGACGCAAGTACCAGGTTCGTGAGATGTGGGGATCATTGGCCGTTTTCCCTTGAAGCAACGCCAGATGAGGCACAGCTGTAAGAAGAGACCAAGGCACAAGGGCAGAACAGACAGGCTTTTTCGGCTTGCCCAGGAGTTTGGCAAGCTGATCAAACGTGATGGTAGATGCAGGGGCTGGAGGAGCAACGGCTTGTTCATATTTTGCTCGCAGAGCTTCCCAAGCGGCCTCCTCAACTGCTTGCGCTTGAGAGTCTCCAGTATTATCGATTCCTGGACCTCCGGTCAGGGAAGATTCGTGAGATGGAGGATTTGGTCGCCTAGACTTGGCATTCCAAATGTTGGTTGAGCCTTGTCGACATGGTCCTGAGCCTCTGCAGCGTTGTGCCCAAAGTCTCGCAGCGCTCTGATGAATTTGGGTATAGTGTACTTCCCATCGACCGCATCGTCAACGAGTTTTTGACATGCCTCAGCGCAAGTGCGCACGATTTCGGCGAAGGCGTTTGTCTCGGACTCACCCATTCCAGATTGAGAACCGTTCAAAGCAGTTTGGGAACTCAATTCATGTTGAGTCATGTGTAGATAGGTTCGATGAAGAGGTAACGATTAATATATGTTCGAAGACAGAACTGTTAAGTAACTAAAAGACTGGTAAAACGAACATAGCCTGGTAAGCGGACTGCCTGTACAAATGAGCTGCGTTCAGCTTAGTGAAAACGAGCGTTGCCAGGTGTTAAAACACTTTTAATAACAAGTTCGTAGCTGACCATCTGCGGTCTTCAATGAGTGTCAACCCATCGAATAAACTGACTGAATTATACCTTCATATAATAGTGAAACTGACTGAATACTGATGGTTAATTCGGCGATGGGATATTCACTATTCTGCGAAGATAATGAAGCTGCAAACTCTGGATCTGACTGCGGAATGCTCACCTGAGCAACGGCGGTGGTGGTAGTAGTGCAAAACCATTGCACGAGCAGAAAATGCAAGACCATCACATTATGAATGGAAATGTGAGACCTTGAGCCCTACTGTTCTCAACCCAGCATCTGCCAAACAATGGCACTGAGCCGAGAACGGCCTTTGATCCCGTCTGATTGTGAACTGAGTGTGGACTGGTGATTGATAGCTTGCCGCGCAGAGGCCTCCGAAATCGCTCCTTATCCCCGGAACCCGCGATTACGACAATCCATGTACATCTATAATTTGCAAGCCGGTTAAACCCCCTCTTTGCTATCATCTATGGCTAGCCAGGAATTCCCTAGATTGGTGGGTAAACCCATTCTGAAGCCCCAGACACGCCAAACGAGCTTCTGTATTCCGAGAGATGTTGAATCACAGTATCGGATCTTTGAACATGCCACTGTTCTAGGTCTTTCAATTTTTTTGTTATTTTCTGCCATCAACCCCTATAAATTGGAATTCTAAACTTTATTTGAACATCATACACTGCTGGCACCAAAAAATGTTTTCACCAGAAAAAGTGTAAAAGAAATGTGTAATGCCATTTCTTTGTCAGCTTTTTCTTTTAGAAAATGCCACCTTCCATTGTCTAAAGGCTTTTTCTCCTGGAAAAAGGAACATTGGAAATGGCATGACACATTTCTTTTACACTTTTTCTATGGAAAAAAGATTCCAGTACCAGCAGTGATAATACATTGTTCATTCAATCAAAATCACTGGCTTTCGAAGCTTCATCCTCGAGCTCATTATTATCGATCCAACGATGTACAAGGGCTATTATGAATGTCATGATCAGTCGAATTAATCCAGTAACCCCACTAACCCTGCTCAGTGCTCATTACCCAATGCGACTTTCTTCTCGCCTTTTCCTCGCGCATAGCATTCCAGGTCCTCACTTGAGATTCTCATCTCTAGAGTGAAGACGACGTCGCCATTCGATTTTCTCTCGTGCCGCTTTCCATAGACCGGTACTTACGTGTGTGCTACAAGCGCATCTGTACCTTAGGAACTCATGTGTTGACAAGATATCTTTTTTAGTAGGCATCCCGAGAAGATAGGTGAAATGTTGGTGAAATGCTAAGGGAATACAGACGCGAGCCGATCATGATGGTGTTCCATAGTACCGGTGTACAGACACACGTCGTCACATAGTAACGACGTCGAGCCTGTTGCGCAGCTTAGCACACAGGATTTCATGAGGTGTTCTCAAGAAAGAGGATAAAAGTTTGATTTCATGATAACGCCTGACGCTGACAACCATCCCACGTTCAAAGCTCCGTTCCCTAGTGAGAAGATAAATGAATCCTGACGAGTATAGTGTAGCCAGCCGCCCTCTGTTTTTATCTACATCTTTTGACACTTGTCTAATCGATAGCCTGGACGCCATCGTAAGCCGGCAACCGTGCACACGCCTGCGCCCAGTCAATATCGCCCTGCACCAGCTCCGAGACGACCTCAATGACCTCGTCGACGGAACCAATACGCTGATCAGTCGTGTCTCGTTCCCTGCAACACAAATGCAATAAACAAATCATCCATATTGAACAGTAACGCTAAGAAAAACGTACCGAAGAGTGATAGTACGTTTTTGAACGGACGCGAAGTCGACAGTGATACCGAAGGGGGTACCAAGCTCGTCGTTACGCGCATAGCGCTTGCCGATGGACGTATTAGAGTCGTCTACACGGGAGAAGACACCTGCTTTGCGGAGCTTCAAGGCTATAAACGCGTACGCGATGAGAAGAGGCACCGGAAGGAAAAAAGCAGCTACACACAGATTTCCTGCACGAGAGGAGCGAATTCGTCCCTGGCGCTCAGAGGAACAATGAGAACTTTGGTTGATGCAACAACGGGGGGCAGGGAGAGAACCTGTACGGTATTCAGAATCAAGATGACGAGGATGAGAGGGAAAAGGCCTACACCACGCTCAATATCCTGCTCTCGCGCCCAGAAACTATGTTCCAGAAGGGTATACAGGATACGACCGAGACCGAAGGAGGGCTCGATCACGTTGGGGGTAAATTCACGAACTACGAAGAGTTTACTGGATAAGAATATTTGACAATTATGAGGTAGAGACGTACTTGACTGTTTAAAAGTTTTACGTTCAATGGTAAGGAGTTCTGGTGTCAGTTGGAACTCCTTGCCATCTGGAGATGTGACAGTCGTTGAACTAAAAATTGTCAGGAAAACATTTGAAAATTCAAGCATATATATGAACGTACCCATTGGCTAGCTCGCTTTTGAGCCTCAAGAGTTCAGACTCAGGCAAATCCTCCACGACCTTCTGCAACACGCCTGCATCACTCTTAAAAGTTTTACCCAGCGCCTTCTTGTTCCATTCAGCAACTTCCTTCTCCGTAACAATCGGCTCTTTCAAGGCCTGACGCACAACGAGCGGTTGACCTGTCTTGTTCGAATGGACAGTCAAATCATACGCAGCACGATCGGCACAGCCAACACATTCCGTCCACCCTGTCGAGTTATGAATTTCTGCGTCCCAGCAGTCCGTCGCGTAGTGAGCCATCTCGTTTCCCATATGTTGACGGAACCTCAACCTTTCTGGGTTGATGCCAATCTTGACAAGGTATTGGTAGATCCTCGCCACGAAGTACCCAAGAGTCTCATTGGCGATGATACCAGACGCGACAGCCTCGCCGATAGTCATTTGGACTGTTTTGTTCGAGCCGGCCTCCTGGACCTTACGGTCGAGAAGGGTAACCACTTGTGAGGAAACCTCAGCGAAGCGTACGTGGGACTTGTCATCAGGGTCGACGTAGTGCTCTATCTCAGCCATCGTGAACTCGCGCACGCGCAGAAGCCCAGCACGGGGTGAGATTTCGTTCCTGAAGGAGCGTCCAATTTGAGCAGACGCAAATGGGACGCGACCATTGTTGAAGTCGAGTAGACGAGAGAAGTTAAGGAAGTGGCCTTGAGCAGTTTCCGGACGGAGATAGCCTGGATGTTGACCGGTAGGGCCGATACTGCTCGTGAACATCAGGTTGAATTGTTGGGGCTCGCCGACTTCATTGTCAGTGTCAGGGTTACGAATGTCGTATTTCCTACAGAGTTCACCCAGCTCTGGGCCACTGTAATTGTCGAGCTGTTAAGTCTTTAAATTTTATGCATCAACGATCATAAAAAGATAAGGCACCTGAGCAAGAACTTTTTCATATTCCTTCACAACCTCGTCATCCAATTTGACAGCAGCCGACTTTGCATTTTTCTTTTTCTTCTTTTTGTCATCTGAAGGGGGCGCTGCATCCAGGCCTCGTGCCTCCTTGTCGCCGGCCAAACGGGCCTCGAGCACACCACCAACGAGATGATCTGCACGGAGCACGTCACCGGTCTTGGTATCCTTCACCATCCAATCTGCGAAACGCGCGACGTGGCCAGATGTTTCAAATACCGGTGCAGGAGTCATGATTGTGGTGTCAAGTTCGAGCATGCCCTCCTCGATGATGAAGTGTTTCCGCCATTCAGTAATGATGTTTGCCTGCAATGAGGATCCCGGTGGGCCGTAATCGTACAGCCCAGCAACACCTTAAAATCGATAACTCTGATCAGGCCTTGAGTCCTTAGAGATCTTATCGCACTGACCGCCATAGATCTCGAACGCTGGCGCGTAGAAGAATCTGCGGTTTAACAGGGCCTCTAGTCTTGCCTTGTCGAAAGTGTGGGCAGTTTTGTTGACGACTGTGGCAGCCATAGGAGTTGTAGAAAAGCGACGGTGAAATTTGAGGAGATAAGGAAAAGTCGGTTTGATGCGGGGAAAACCAAGGCGCATGAAAGGTATTTTTTCCTCTTTTCCGAGTCACAATTCTCCGCCACCCTCAATAATTTATGATACACAAAAACTTGCACGAAAATTATCCGTTATCTTATCTCTCGGGATAATCCTAGGAGCTTTTTCTTTCTTAAAATTTGTTGAAAGGTACATATCTTGAAGTTTCTCGAGGCAAAATATCCATCGCTTAACTCAATTGATGAGGCATCCAAAGGTATATAATCCTTTAACTATCCGACTGAATGGTATTGAAGAGGAAACGAGATCGGGAATTCCATAAACGTGCGGTGAAACCAGGTAAGTAACATGTAATCGTGATTTCAGTATGAAGACGAGGAAAACCAAAGCGAAGCGACCAGAAGATTTTCAAGTACCGTTTGATCATGGTCAAAAGGTGTTCATGGCCTTTTGCATTGCGACATGGCCGCGCTGCATCCACTCTGTCGGAGGAATACGCTCGCCCTCGACATGATTGGAAAACAAAAGGTCATTCTCTGGAGCGAATGCCCAGCACGAGGGGTCCGGTGGTGGAGCAGAAGTTATGGCTCGAAGTTCGTTCTTGATGATGTTACGCGTAAAGTGGTCGAGGTTCTAAAGATATCAATGTCAAGACAGCATTCAAGGATGAAAAACAGGGAACGCACCAGGTCATTTTTATCATAACCGAAAGGATCTGGTATCGTGTCAATCGTTGGTATCGAAGCACCTAGATGGATGCCACGTACTTTCAATCTCTTCACCGGCGACTAGGAAGCCGAAGAACATGAAAGACTGCCGAGACACGTCAGACGGTGGCGTGTGGATGAATGTCCTCATTGCTTACCACAACGATGGTACCAGGGATCGTAAGCCATTTCAAGGCACTCCATATTTGGAAAGGCTGTATATTAGAGACAATGGTAAGTGGACTGAGTTGAAACTTGACATCCGGTACCGTACCAAGAAGAAGCAATAGATAAGTGTAACCACCCACAAATGGACAGAGTATCTACGGGAAGGCATTTGAACATTGATATGTATCGTAGGGAAGCAAAGGACTCACGAGAAAGGGATCGGAGTAGTTAGGATACGCTCAAGACCGGTGAGTGCATCTACCAACTGGTTTAAGGAGGTAAGAAGAGCGTCTTGAGAACAGTCGATCAGTCTATACAGATCTGCTATGCCTGTGATACTCACTGATAGTCGGCACATCTGTCTGCTTCCTGTTTTGTAAAGTTGCGATATACGAGCTCTGTCAAAGTGTAACCATAATCAGCAGGATGGTGCCGCAGGCAATGCCCATACATACCAGATAAAGTGAGATCTCCAGCGGTATGTTATGAGACACCGTATTCTGGCGCATCTTCGCACGGAGTCTTGCCGCGGTCTTGCCCTTAACATCGCGTCCACGTTTCGTGAGTGACCTCACAAGAAGCGAGAACGGGAAGAGGTCAAAGATGTGATACTTCGGTGGGCTGTATGCAGGAAGAAGAAAGTTCTCATCCCCATGCGGCAAGATAACCTTGTCCTTTGGCGTGTTGTCGGAGTTTTCGCGAATGGGAGAGAGGAATGACGTCTTTCGTGGGACAGGAAAGCTCGCGGGAATAGGAAGCGAGGGTGCAGAGGAATAAGAGCGCTGATAGAGGAAGGAATGAGTCCCAGGGGAGGGACTTGGCGTATCTGCGGAAAGCTCATATGCCTTTACATCAAGAGCGGAGGGTATACTTGGAGGCAGGCGGTAGGCTGGGAGGAACTTGACGAGGTAGTAAAGGTCTCTGCGTTGAAGAAGTTGAGGACTTGTCGGTGGATAAAATTGGAACAGAAAGCGTACTGGTAGTAAATACCGTCCTCACCACGAAGATAGTGTTTGAGGGATACAGCGTATGCCTCAATGAGGTTAATGACTGATTTTTTCTCAACCAGGGATCGTGCCGCCATCTCATCTGCAGTGACCATTACAGAAGCTGCTTGGTCTTAATTCATATATCAGTCACAACTCAAACAGTTATAGGTGAGCTGAACTCACCAGGAATATGAAACCAAACCGTACGCGCAAAAGTTCGGCTCGCCAAGATTACCTGTGACCACAACCGTCTGCCCTCATTGTACCGCTCAAAGGACGATGTTGTTCTGTACGATACAACGAAACCCAACACTGTACCCACCCTTGAGTAAAAAGAAAATGAGGTCATATTCAGCATCTAAATCAAATGAACCTACACAGTAAGCAGCGTGGGCTGCATAAACAGCTTCTGGCCTTGTTCATTGAGCACTGAAATCAACGTGGACCATGCGGCAAAGAATAAGAGGATATGCCAGCAGCGAAATAATGCCGTGGCCAAAAGAGCATGTACAAAAGACGCTCCAGGCCGCTCTCGCGGCGCGAAACTACATGGTCGTATTCTGAATACATACTCGTATCCGTTGATTTGTGTAACCACTCACGGATCAGGCACACGAAAACCTCTGTGTGAGATGTGTGTCTCCATTCGCTGTAATTCAGTACTCAGTGATTGGCAATTATGTATCAAGCGACGCAAAAGGATACATACTGTTAGAGGTGTAGTTGAGAGAGGGTTTTGGGACATCTTGAGGTGTAGGGTTACAGAACCGATGCCAGCAAACTATTCAGTCCAAGCAAGTCGATGTCTCCGTGAGCCAGTGCTAGCTTTGACCACGGTTGATAAGATCGACAGAAGCGAAGCTACTGGTTGCTGAAAGACTTTCCGACTGGCAGTGTTGGACCAAATGGTTATACGTGAAGTTTGAAGTCGCCAAAGACCGTTGTCCTCCGAGTACATAATAGAATCATCAAAGTTTTGATGATAGCCGAATGTTGGGTAGCCTTGGCAATACAAATACTTACATAGCGGCAGCCTCAGTACATAGGATATGTTGGTTCTCTGCGGTCACTGTTAGGGAATCATAGACAGAGAAAAGGTCGTCATGAAATGATTAATGAGAAGTTAGTCAGAACTATGACAGAATACGCGGCCATACCTACTTATGGCATATGTATCAACATTCATTGATTGACAGGAGCCCTATTTCATAAAAATTGGTCACAAGTCTTCTTCCAACCTTATTGAGAAAAATATGACTGCTCTCATGTGGTGTCAAATAATCTACTACGAGTCGTTCCCACACAACGCCTCTTCGATCTGTGTGGTGCATTCAGCCTCCTCTCACCATAAGCACAGCACATCTTACTCCATGAGAAAATATCATTGTCTGCATATATAATGATCCATTCTGGCCATGATGTGACATTCAATTTGTATCATTTTTTGATCCACTGTAAGTATGTAGCTATGTATCAATTTTGAGATCAACGTTGAACGATAACCCCGATTGAGGTGACACAGACCATGCATACATCAACAGTTTTTCACTACATACATTAACCCAAAAGTAGTGCTCAGTCAGCGTTGAGCACTGAGCCTTGTGCATGTTCGACATAACAATCAGTATATAAAGATGACGTCAAGTTAATATGTACCGACTTTAAGATACGATGGGATAAAATACATGTATGGTACATTGGTTTTTACAAAAATGTCCTCAAGAAATATATACTGTGCCGAGAAAAGGGAAAGACATTCGCAAAACCTGATGACAAGAACAGACGAATGATAAATATTTTCCAACCTCGTGCGCGCCCATTGACGTCGACTGCCCGAAGGCCGACTCGTTCTGTCGAATGATGCGGAAACTGCTGGCTTACTGCTGAATTCCCGACCACCCAGGGGAACCTCTCTTTTGCATGCGTCGCCATCCAGGATTATTGCCGTTAACCTCCCCCTCACGTTTCCATTCGGAAGTGTTTCCGCCTGCCCCATCTTCGCGCTTCGAGCCTGGACTATTGCTGCCCGCTTCGAGTTCGCGTCTCCAGCCAGGAGAACGTGCTTCGGGCTCACGCTTCCAGCCAGGAGAGTCCGCTTCAGGTCCAGGCTCCTGTTTCCAACCTGGAGATCTCGCCCCAGCTTCGCGTCTCCAACCAGGCGCATTTCCACGCTGTGCCTCGCGCCTCTCGGGAGCTACCTTCTACACATTTGGTCAATCAGTGCTGAATAAATCGGAGAGGAATAGATAGCCCACACACCGTTTCCGCAACTTCATACGCCTCCGCGTTAGGCTCTCGCCTCCATCCAGGAGAGTCGGCCTCAGGTTCGCGTTTCCAGCCAGGACTTGCCCTCTGAAAAGCGAAGATTAGATTTTTTTCGTGGTGAAAAGAAAAACCATATATACTGCTGCTACTTCACGCGCCTCTTCAACATGACGAGCGATTATCTCGTGCTTTACGTCCTAAACGAATAGGTGACCCAAGGTCAGAGGGACAAGTTGTATCGTCAATAATAGCAGCATCGGACTTACGAGGGCATTTGCGACAATTAGAGGGAAGGCAGAGGATGCAAAGAGGAACAAACTTGCGAGGCGCATATTTTGGACACGGGATATCTTCAGAAATGTACGGATACCTGGGGCCTTATAATGAAGATTTATTTAATATTTGAGTCTGTCCAAAACCAGAAGTGTGCAAGTTTCCCCCTGGCCCTAAATTTTTAATGTTGCGTGCCTGACAAAAGTCTGCCTTTGCCGACAATCTTAGATCGGTTTCAATTTGCTCGGGTCAGAATCGCCTCCAGGGTCACTGTGCCATCCGCTCTGAATAGTACATAAATGGGCCGCAGCCACTTCGCCGTTTGGCGCACTTACATGTGTACGAGGTTGAAACCTGTTCCTAATTTTGGGAGGCTTTCATAATTCAAAGGATATTCTGGTAAGGAGATCGCATTGAAATTCACAAGTGATCCCGGCACGCACGGAATCCAGACATATAAATGACAATGGGGCATAGACAAATTTCCTTGAATATCCTGCAAGTAGTCTATTGTGCAATTCAGGCTTAGAAGTCGATATTGTTGTTACCTTGAGTTAAGTTTTGCATGCTTGAACAGTGTATCCGCCGTCAAAATGTCCAACTGTTGCATAGCCGTCCAGGGAAGGTGTCATTGCAATCTGACTCTGAAGACAATGATCCGTTCTGAGTCCATAAGTACAGGTATCTAGAGAAAGACGCGATTCATTGACACACGGCAGCATACACCCCAAAATCGGCCTCTGTGGAAAGAAGTGGCGGCTGAGGCTAGTTATCTTGACAGTTGAAACACGAGGGCAACAAGAGGTCAATCCATGTTTGGGGTACTCGTGTATATTTCGGAGATTGGCTCGAAGTGAAGCCTGGATGAAGCTCCGATGGGCAACGCGTCGGCCGCAACTCAGTCTTGGCTCCTACATACCAAGAAGCGCGCTTAGAAAGAAGCTCTAAATCAGAGGCGGGCTCCAGTCATCTGAACTGAACGAGACCATGATTGGCATATTCTTTTCCGTCAATACAGTAACAATGCGTTCCACTTCGCATGCGTGGGCCCAAAGCCCGGATCGACAAAGCTAGACAAGATTTTGCGATTTCGAAACATGACGTGCCTCCATTTTGCTGCTGTAATTTGACGAAAGCCACAGAAAAAGAGATAGATGGTCTGAGATCTGCCTGCCAAATTTCCAGTGGTAATCCGATCCAAGTCCATGCGGGACTGGAGAAGCCTTGACTAATAAGCTCATACAGGCAGCAAGAAGGATCGCAAACCTAAGAAAATCCCAATAGCGAATAGCGAGGACTCTACTGTCAGGGTTTCCGAGGGTGTAGAATAGTATCCAGAAAAGTCATGGCAGGTTTGATAATACAAACGTAAAATGATCTGTTTACTATGTATAAGTATTTTCAACAAACTTGAAAACGTGTGAGCACGGACGTGGAACCACTTTGCTTTTCTCCTCTGGTCTCTCCTAGGTATTGAGAGACACCATTAGCCCATTTCTTATCGAGAACTCCTCGTTGATGGCAATCAAGACTCACCGTTGGATATCCCTCTGGTTTCTGCTTACTATTCCCGTGATAGTATGGGATGTCGGATACTGCTTCAATCGGTACGCTTTTCGTATGTGTCGTCACGGGTAAACTGTTCTAATCTGCCTAATGCGTAACAGTCCTAGGTCAATGAAGGTGAGCGGCGATCGAAACTGAGGTAATTTTTCTGAAAAGTGGAATTCAGGGAGGTGACCTTCATTGGTTATGGAAACCATATGCAATATACCAGAATGTGTGTTGTCTTCCACGTCTTTCCTTGTTCTTCAGGTGCTGAAGGTTGTCCCGTCTGGACAGATTGACTATGTGAGAAATCATGTGGCATGCGTTGAGTATTTGAATAAACTTCTAAACGAATGCTGGTAGATGTATGGTTTACCGGCGTTTGAAGCCAATAATGGTTTCACCAATGCTCAATGTAAGCGTTACTTTTCTGCACCCCTCTCACACTTTGATTCGTTTCAGCTGTCTTGAATGTAATTGAAACCATCCTCAATATGGTCTACCTTTACCTCGCATATGTTACAGCATGGCCACCTGCGTCCTTGGTTGGCTTGGTTTCTGCCTCCATGACCTTGTCAAAGACTATCCTCTACTGGGCTCAAGAATACTATTGTGGATTTTGCAGCATCGGTCATAACACAGCATATGATTTGGTAGTCTTTTGGATTATTCCTAACGGGTGCGTTCAAATAATCTTCTGCATGCCGTGGTGTTACAATGAGTGCTGTTCAGGCTTTGGATTGTTGTTCCTGCCTTCATCATCATCCAACTTGGACAAGATTTGGTCGTATCTCTGACTTATGCGGCGAAAGCATCAGCCAACGCCAAGTTGATTGTCAAGAAGAAATGAAATGTGGAGATCCGTACAGACCTTCGCCTCATGCCGTGTCTGTGACCGTCTATGTTGACATACATGTATTGACGATTTCGAGTTACTTCTGGAACAGCTTCATCATTACGAGTACAGCTTGTGTTGGCACTAGATGGAGTCGCATTGTCACCATTTTTTCGAGAACAAACGTCCCTTCTTTCCTCAAATAATACCCGAGTCTTCCTATATCTGTCAAGATGTCTGTTGATAAAATCATCAAAATCCAGATAGCCAGCGAGACTGCTTCAAAGTCTCTCATACGAGATGGAAAATTTGTTTATTTGAATTGTATTATCAAGCCTCTTTTTTGAAATTTGTCATATCGGGTTTGGCAGGTAGGACTTGGTAGGTGGATCTGGAGCGCTGGGCATGGGTGTGGCAGAGTGGGGAGGGACGAGCAGGAGAAAGAACTGGAAGAAAAGAGGGGGGCAAGGAAAGGGAACGTCGAGGCTTTGTGACCCAGTCGAAGTCTTGGTTGGTGGGGATGGGAAAGGCATGATACCCTTGGATACGGTGAATGGGAAGCTATTGGAAGTCTTCGTTGTCGTTCTCGGTGGCGTTGTCGTTCGGGTTGAATCTCGGACTCCCAGTGACAACAATACAGGCGTGCCCCGCACCTCGTCTTTGTCTTCGCCTTGGGACTTGAGCCTGGAGACGTCTGACCTCTCCTTACCATCCCAGCCCTTTGAGCGCTCCTTATCCGTGTTCGCGTCCTCGGTCCGTAGACGTTTGGGCTTGCTCACCCACGGCGGGAGAGGGCGGTACAACGGAGAACAGGGGCGAAAGAAACACTATTTTGTTTTGTGAGAGCCATCGTGGAGATCGAGGTCCATTGGAAGGTTGACGCCGCGTGATTGCCCACGGATGGGGATGAAGAGATGTGCGCCACACTGCAAGGCGGCGCGCGGGTCGGCCGGCGAAGATATCCTTTGTATCTGAGTGGTCAGAGAAAATGCGGTAGATTATGGAGTGATTCTGATATCTTCGATTGAGTTACTGCAAAGCAGCCTAATGAAAGAGACTCCGTATTGTACTTCAAGAAATAGTGCGTCGGTAAAGGCTCGTGAGAACTTTTCGATCTCGGATCATTACCATACAAATGAAAAGTTCACACGAACTTATACTTACCATCTGTGGGCAACTGCAGTGGTAGCGAGCTCATGTACAACTGCATAGAATTTTAATTCGTGTTGATCAGTCTCAAGTATTGTGATATATAATCACATCCCTTGTGAATAGAATCGTGTGGTAATACCATTGGAGTATCTAATCAGACGATCAAAACATGTTGAACACGTTGATTACACGGGCAAGATCATCCATTTGTCTTCTTAGTACTTCTGGGATTGATCACAGTTTATTTCCAAGAGCAACATGTGCGTTTATCTCTAAATCGGGCCATCCCATAGTCTTTATGCTGTTTAGGCTCTCGAAAAGGGGTAGCGAGGAGCCAACCGACTCAGATGATCAGGTGTCTGAATCCGAAGTTACTGACCATGGTAACATGTGGGTTCCGTCGTCTTCAGAATCTGAGGACTTTGGAGATGCGGAAGGCGCGGATGCAGATGGGAAGTGGGATGTTGAGATCATCGGTGAAGAGGTTGCTATGAATGGATGGGGTCGAAAGCCTGACGTCCGGTATGTCGTGTGTTCGTTCATCCAGTCGTTCGTTGCTTACTGCTTCAGAAGGTATGAGGTATTTATATCTATTCTCTCCATGTCGAGCGAAATCTCATCTTTGAATTATTGTCGTGCTCGACAGGCACGGTGGAAGAATTGGACGCGTGCAGACGGAACGAATGTAACATGGGCCAACGAACTCCTCCATGAGGACGACATCAAGATATGGACACGCAAGGAAGCCGAGCGGCGGAAAAAGCTTGCAGCAGAGTCAACTGACATTGACGTCGACACTCTCACTAACATTGACGTCCACCTAATTCAGAGCCAATATCGACAGCACGCCGTCGAGGAAAAGCTAAAGAGGCATGCCGCGCAGCCGTATGTCAACATGGAAGAGTGGACCAGACGAAACATGGATTTAGTTACCTCCGATGAAAACGACGCTGACAAAAGTGAGGCCGACGAGAGTGATGATGACGAGAGAAGGGCCGAACACTCCAGGAAGAATAAACTACATCGAGAGCGCACGTCTATTCCTGCTGCTGGGCCTTCGGGCCCATCTTCTCGTAATAAATCTTCCTACCCGAATTCACCCGCCTTTTCTCGCAGTAAACCGTCTTCCTCGAATTCGCCAGCATCCTCATCCTCTTCGCGCACACTTTCAAGGGCTTCAGGCATAACAGTGGTGACAATGGCTCCTTTGCCAGCTAAAAACCTCCTCCGACGCTCAGCTACAGTATTGACGTCGGAATATTTCCCATCATCACAGTCCACCCCAGTCAAAGGGAAGCAGAGAGCTATCGGCCCATCACCATCACTCACGCTTGATGTCGAAGACATTGACGTTCTTCCATCTCGTTACTCCTCCCAGATCAAAGGCAAGAAACGTGCTGTGTCACCTTTGTCTATGCTGGATGAACAATTAGAAAGTGGTCGAGTACATAAACGACTTCGTGTGCGCCAACAAACCCGAGACCTCTCTCGGTAAGATCTGCACAGGCTGACTTACTCTTCATTTTGTTGCTGAAGATGCTACCTTGAAGACGCAGGGAGCTTGAACAAGAATGGTCTGCCGTAGCTCGAAGGACTTGCGCAGCACCTATTCAAATTACAAATGATGTCGATGACGAGGAGATTCCTCTGCTTCCAGAAGATTTCCGGTATCTAGAGTCTGAATATTACTAGTAAGCCGTCAATCTTATCAAACTCCTCACCCATTGTTCAATGACATAGCTCGAACAAGGTGTCTGATAATGTCCCGAGGCTCGACGATGAAGATAAGGACATGTTCGTGAAGTGTGAATGCAAACCGTCGAAGAGGTGTAGTGCACTGTGCAGTTGTCAGGAACCGTCGGAACTCTTTATTAACGACGAGAAAGCGCTTGCGTATACCAAAGATGTACGTGGTTATTCTTTCTGACTCTTTCCTCTTCCTCTTAAACATCATTGGTAACACCCTGTGCTACTTCAGCGTCTCTTCAATTTCGATGCGCCGCGAGGGGTTGAGGTAATCGAGTGCAACAGTGTATGTGATTCATTCGATTAGTTGTCTATCGTCCTAAATTTCCATGTAGCAATGCAGTTGCGATAAACGAAAGTGCCCAAACCGTGTAGCGCAGCAGCCACGCGATATACCCATTGAAGTGTTCAAAACGTTTGACCGGGGTTGGGGCGTACGTTCGCCTACGAATATCAAGAGAGGGAAGGTGTTGGGGATATACACGGGGTGCGTTGTACTTTGTTTTTGGTCGCGTTGTTGCTGAATCATGTGGTGAATTTGTAGACTCTTGATGTACGTGTTGTTTGGGGTCCATATCCCATGTCTTTGGTTTAAATTCCTCGACAGACGCCGAGACGTGGCAGCTGCCCTTTCTGAGCATGAAAAGTCGTATCTTTTTGACGTTGATGGAAGAGAGGGCCAGGATCCAGAGGCAGAGGCTCCAGAAAATCTCTACAGCGTTGATTCTAGGGCGCATGGTATGCAAATACTCTATCCTTTTCTTTCCATACTCAATGCATCCTTTCGCCGCTAGGTAATTGGACGAGATTCATCAAGTAGGCATACTTCTGACGCCTCTGTCATCCTTGACTTAACTTAGTTCCTAGTCATTCCTGCGATCCGAATTTAATCGTTTACCTCGTGGTGTACGCCACTATTCCCGAGGTCAGTGCTACTATCGCTAATATTTTCCTCTTGAGTCGTCTAACCGCGGTATAATGATTCAGATGAACATGCCGTACATCGCCTTTGTCGCGACCAAGGATATACCTGCCGGCACTGAGTTCATGTTCGACTACGATCCGATAGCAACGGAGGTGTACAGAGAGAAAAAGGGAGTGAAGGGGAGACCTACTAAGTGTGTAATTCCCGAGGGACGAAAGCCTTGTTCCTGCGGTTCAGGCGGGGGATTATGTCGAGGTTATGTGTAAGTCGAACCGTTCTATGGAGTCTTATCATATCTTTTTTCGCTATTTATCTCGGACTCTGTTGTGTACTTTGAGACTTGTTCCTCTGCAAACCACCTTCCTCCACTGCAGCATTGTATCATGAAAGAATTTTTTCATCGATCTGCAATATTGTGAACAATGAAGTGATGTTATTTATGTACATATTGCGTGATGAGTAATAGTTATAAATACTATTGAATGCTGAATATTGTTGAGATCTTGTGCATAAAATACGTGTTGTCGGCATGAGTGTACTTATGGCATTCCCGCTAGTAGTGTGCCCTACAACTGCGCAGCAGTTTTGCCGTCACGCGTTTGCTTACAAGTGGACTGTGCTTTGTAAACGATGAATAAAAATCCCCACGCGGATGTTATCCATTGGTTGGATCAAGACACGAGTCGTCCCCGAGTAGATTGTTCATGGAAGATATTTACAGTTATTGGTTGTGGAATCATTGGGGAAACTGCAAGAACATTCGAAAGAAAAGTCAAAAGGCGTAGCTGAGTGATTAATTGCTCGCTAATGGTATATGATATAATGAATTATGCCTAAGTGGAAGTATACGAGGGTATCAAAAAGACTCAATCAGGGGTCAACAACAAAGGTCCGTGCGAACGATGAAGATTGTTCGAGAAGATAGGAAAGTAAGTACATATAGATTTAGATCGCGTGCCCTCATAACGTTAAACGTATCAAAGGCGCCGCGTACGAAGAATACCACGCTTGTCACAAAGCGGCAAGGTCTCCCTCGCTAGGACAGCATCGGACATGGCTATGATAGTGATATGTAACATCGACGTGAATCGAGGTGTCTCAAACAGAGTGTCCAGATTAGCCCACTGCGTATCTACGTCAGGGCCTTTACGGACGCTGTAGAAGGATAATTCTGCCTCTTTGAGTGTAGGTGCGAGCTGTGATAGCAAAGCATGGGTAAGAAGCAGACTGGCGCTGTCGCAGTTGATGAGAAGTTTAAGGTGTCGAAGGCCAGGGTTGAATGATAGATCGATGTGGTCCGTGAGGGAATCTACAGGGATAGAAAAATGAAAATGCCATATCAAGAGAAACTGAAAGTACGCACCATGGACATTATTGAAGGGCATAATAGTGAGGTGGGTTAACGCAGAGCCTAGAGTTCGCAAGTACCGTCTGACGACCGGTAGTTCATTGGCATCGAGTCCATAAAGCGTGAGCTTGGAGACGGGAGCAACAGAAGGTTGCATCATGAACCATTCCAATATATGTGACATCTCGCCCCGGAGGTAGAAGTCGCGTAGGTGCGAGGAAGGTGATATTTCAGTAGGTGCTATTTCATGTGGTTCCGGCCAATCCACCTCCAAGTGCAAGCTCTCGAGGAAGGGGAAGGAGCATAGGAGGGTCTGAACCTGCGTGAAGTCACTGAATTCACATTCGACCAGTCGTAGGTTGGTGAGTCGATTGAACGATTGAAATACGGAGAGTGTCCGCAGCGATATGGTTTCACTTGAAGAAGTAAGAGAGATGGAGGTAAGGTATGGGAAGCGGTTTGGTTGTAAATTACAGAATTGTTCGTCCACCCATGGGCCATCTTCACCGCCGTCTTTAACGTCAATGTGATGGACGAACGGCGTGATGGTAGAGGACGTCGAGTTGGTGAGCACGATAAAGGACGACGCATTATTAGCGTCTAAGTGCATCTTTGAGAATAGATGATGGCGCGCTGCTGGAAACCAAGCTCTGGAAACTAGACTGCATGATGCGAGGACAGCTAAATCCCCACAAGCGTGACTGAAGATGAGATCAACCAGTTCGAGTGGTAAAGCGCAGATGGGAGACGACATGGAAAAGGCGAAGTCATCGTGGAATCGCGCAAGTCGTGACTATATATATCACCGGTCCAAGGAAGTGACAATCAGAGATCGATGTTTTTGCATTGCAGATTGACCTGACGTTGATTTCAAACGGGTTTATCTATACTTAGGTATAGATGACCAAGAAATCATCAAAGAATAAACCACCAATATGAAAACAAGCTGTACTGTCGTAATGGGCTGTGCGACCCTGTGTAAACCTTAGCCTATGTGTATTATCATAGAAAATCGGCGACACTGCTTCCGCGTACAATCATTATCATAACAGAGGCCGATTCTCGAGCTGCTTCGTATCAAGTATCATAAATTTAGCGCTTCCGACTCGACATATCTAGTCCGGAGGCACCCACACAAATCCTCGTCGAGCACCGATCGAGCTAAGAGCATCATAATAACCGAGAAGAGTCGAATCTCTCGGCGTGCTGCATGTGTCTGCGAAAATGAGCTTGTCAAAGGATAGAAGGCTTATCCTTGAGTTTTTTTCTACGACGGTGTCACGGTAGAGCGTGAAGAGGGCTGAAGAGGGATTGGCCTCGAGTGTGGTAGGGTTGTCGCTAGTTCCAATGCCATGGAACGAAGGCGCTAGATCAACGCTAGATGGTCAAATATTCCTTCAGCATACTGACGTTTCGGAGAAAGTACCGTCCTAGGGTGACCAACTTGCAAAGAAAGAGATAACCCGACGAGATGTTGATGATTGTTATTTACCCTCGATCGCGACCTATCGCGACCCATTTACACTGAGCCTTAACACAACTTCGAGTCGACGTTATATCATTATGGTGGTATGCAGATTTTTGTTACATAAATAATGCGCTGCAGCTGAGAGGATCATGTACCTGTACTAGTATCTATTCATGCCGCATTGTATCGTGTGGCATTCGCCCAATTCTCAACCAACTCATTCCCAAAAGATCTCTCATATTATCGCTTCAAGAATGCTTTTCTTGTGAGTTACTAAGGAGCCAAGATATATAGCCCGCGACACGTAGAAAAATTCGGTGCCGTGACGCCAAATTCTGTTCATGCTCCTCCCAAATTTGTAATTGGTCAAATGTTTGAAACTCCCAACTAACGATAGCATTCTATTAATTGATTTATCGACGTCTATCTAGGCGGTGTTATTATGCCTTGAGTAGGTGACTGCATAAGATGACTGTCGTGAGTGATAGTAATATGTAAGAGCAATACTAATAGCAAGAAACGTAATTCCAAATGAAGAAGATTTCACTTCTCCAAGACATCCTCTCCTCCTTGAGCTTGAAGGCTGCTGCCCAGGCTCGTCGCCTTCTAGTTATCATTGCTGAGGATATTACAATATAAAGCTACACAATAATTTTTGTTTCAAGCTCCTTGGATCAAGTCCACCCGGATCAACAATCGTGCCAGTGCAGTGACGCCATCGATGAACGTTTACTCGTCGCCAACTCGGTCGCGCCATGATGACAAGGCCAATCTACGAAAAAAGGCTCAACTTCCTTCCGAGTCACGTCCCGAGTCGGAACCGGCCATATCGATCTAACTCGCCCCCGAATTACCATGAACATAACTCATATCCAACCTATTCAAACTCATAACCCGACCATACTCCAAAAACAACCTAGTAATAGATAGCAGATCTCATCATCAGCCAAAAGCCCTATATAAAACCAAAGTTGCGCTGTGCGCTGGAACCACGCACCTGAACATATAAGCTGTCAAATCCTCCTTCCTCCAAAACTTTAGGCTCCACTCTCTCCCGGCCATCGCAATCTTCTTTGCTATACCATCATGAGCACCGTCCCCATTAGGATCGCCGCGGAAAAACGTGAGCGAATCTGCCAGGTCGGAAAGATCTGCCTGGACGGGAATATAGTGCACCCACGGCGCGATGCGATCGGTGAACCTGTCAATACCAGTGTATGATTGGATTGATTAGGTTGAGAGTATAAGAGACCGAGAGAATGAACTTGTGAACCCACCATTCTGGGAAAATGGTCGCTTTGAAGATGAGCGAGTTAGAGGTAATGAGGCGCTTGAAGCGGCTCGACCAGCCATTGCCATCAATCTGAAAGAGAGAACCACAAACATCGATAAGACCTGGGGGGTGTATCACTGGTAGGCAAAAGAACGCATATACTTACATCCAAAACATACTTATAATTCCCCGCCGCTTTGACATCCTGCGCCTTCCTCCACTCAAACATCTTCTCCAATTCCTCACACGCCTCAGGCTCACAACTCCCTGGAGCCTTCGCAAACGCAATATCCAACATCGCAGGCGCCCACCTCGCCCACTTCACCTCCTCTCCCTTCCCCACCCTCTTATTCTCCCCCTCCGCCTTCAACACCTTCACATACCCTCCCTTCTCCTCACCCTCATTCTGTCCTTCTCCAGCCCTGCCCACCCCAGCCCAAAGAACCGCCCTCGCCCTCTGCGCCTCCCTCCACCTCGTCTTCTTCGAATGCCACATCCCAGTATTGCTCCCCCTCCACACCAGCCTCTCATCCCTTTTCTTCTCCCAATCGAGGTTCACCCCACTCGGCAGGTCCCCAACCCAATTAAGCATCATCGCAGGCGTCATGTCGTGATGAAGCAGTGTGGAGCTGTACGAAAACTGCGGGGGCATGAACCGGTGCGGGACGGGTCCTTTGTTGTGTGATAGGAACTGGCCTTGAAGGAGGAAGAGGGAGGGGTGGATGCATGGGTCCATTGCGAGTTTATGCGTGTGGATGAATGTCTTTGTTTTTTGGGGAGGGGCGGGGGCGTCCCAGTTTATAGGGTTGAGCACTGCGGGCGATGTAGGGGGACACGCGGCGACCCAGCCGTTCAATTTGACGGGCGGTGGGTCGTTGACATCCAAAACTGTTTTCAGCGTACATAGTAAGCGATATTATCTGGCAAACTGGCAAAGAAAAGGAGAAACAAGATAGACATACATGTTCCTTCAGCAGCATGCCTTAACGCCAACTGCCTCAGCTCCCAATCCGTCGGCAGATTCGGATTATCATGCGGTGAAAAAACCGCTCGAAACGGGGGTAACTTATCCTCAACATCCTTCAACAGCTCCATAACCTCATACGCCCCTTCCGCCAAATTATGGTGAACCTTCGCGTTCCCAGGTAACGAGGAATTGACAAGCATGATAGGACCGTCCACGGTCTTGCCTACCGTGTAAGAATCAGAATGTGCCTCCCAATCACTCTGTAGACGCTGCAGATCGCGTGGGTCCATTCCCCAGAATGGTTCGAGGTCCTCATAGATCTGGTCATACTCGTCTGGGAGTTGAACGTCATGTTTCTGAACATACGCCCACCTACACGTTTTGATCAACAAGAGAAGTTCACCTTTTTCAGAGATGAAGGAGACATACCAAGCATCAAACCCCTTTGGTGGAAGGCGTTTATACCGTCGCTTGTACTCTGCTACCGCCTCTGTAAGCGTCTTACTCGATCTCTTGAGCTTCGCGTCCCAAGCCACCTCAGCATTCCTGATCAACTCATAAATGGGATGCGCCCCGTTGGGATTGACTTCGAGCAGTCCGTCGGAGCGATATTCATGTTTTTCAAGGCGACGAAGCGCCACATGCTTCTGGTCCACTTGACGCTCCATAGGCTTGGCCCTATGGACTTCCTTTATCCACTTCGTCTCGACAACAACCTGTGGCTCATGATCTTTCACAGCCGTCGCCCTTGTATAGTTCGATGACGCGGCATTATTCCAGGAGATAAGAAGGGTGATTGTGCAGATCAAAGAAATGACCAGTAGTAGGGTACGACGCGGCGCCGTGCGGCGGGGGAAAGAAGCAATCATCGAATGGAGTGCTTTCCAGACTACGACGGACGAGGGTGCAGGTGTACCGTAACTTGAACGACGCGATCGCTGATATACTTCAAGTTGAAGCAGGTCCCACGCTTCGGTGAGCGACGGAACTTTCTGTCATGCTCGTCTCCATTCTAGAGATGTCGGACCACAGTTAAGTATGTACTTATGAAGTTTAATAAGAGGTGGCGGAGGTTGATCCAGGGTTATCCATGATCGCGGAAAATACCATACCAAGGGGGCGCGTTTGGATAAGACGCCGTTGACACTTTTTTCAAATGATGCCTTGAGTTGTTGGACAGTTTGTGGCAGATACTTACCCGCTGTGCCTTCTATCGGTTGCCTTTTACATAGTATATGACCATTTGAAGACGGCGCAAAGTGTTGAAGACAAAGCAAGAATTTTATTGATCATTGAAGTGACTGCAACGATCTATTACATAAGAGTCAGTCACGACGAGCGTCTAAATTCTCCAAGTCCTCTTTGCACTATGAAGACCCCCAAATTCGAGGCTGGTCCTTCACGATTAGGAATCCCAGACCCTTCCTCTCATCAAGACGATTCACCGACAGACGAAGAGGCATTCTTTTCCGACTCAAACGACCTGGGTGGCGGCATAGACCCCGAGGGATTCTCTGGGCCTCCTGCAGAGAAAACAGTGAAACCTCTAACACGCGAAGCGTTAGAAGAGTTCAAGAAAATTCAAGACCAAGCTGGGGTCATCTACATCTCACGGATACCACCCGGAATGCGCCCAAGCAAAGTACGGCATCTCATGAGCTTGCATGGTGAAGTTGGGCGCGTTTATCTCCAACAAGAGGGTGTGTTGTCTGCGTAATTTAATACACCGCTTACCTAGTTTTCGTGTTGATAGACCCTAAACGCGCGTACCTCCGGAAAAAATACACCTCGACGAAAAAAGCACACTATACCGAGGGATGGGTCGAGTTCAAAGACAAAAAAGTCGCACGCCAGATCGCCGAGATGCTCAACGCGCAGCCGATCGGTGGAAAGAAAGGAACACGTTGGCACGACGACGTCTGGACGATGAAGTATCTCCCCCGGTTCAAATGGAACATGTTGACGGAACAAGTCGGTGAGCAAGCCATATCATACATACAAACACCCAAACCGACTTCTATCTCCCCTCCCACACACACAGCCCACGAAGCCGCTATACACGCCGCCAAGCTCCGCGTCGAGTTATCTCATTCGAAACAAGAACAACAAGAATACCTCAAGAACGTGGAGCTTGCTCGTGTATTGGAGAAACGAGCGGAGAAGAAACGCGAAAAGGGAGAGGAGCTTGAGTTCAAACCGCTGAAAGAACGCCCGGTCAAGCTCAAGAGACGGAATGACGATACAGAGGAGGGTTTACAACGTCGCAAAAAGCAAAAATCATCCGAGCAACAATTGGACAGTGTGCTTTCGAGTATATTCTAGATTTCTTGGTCTAGACGTCATCCCCAATTATGGCCTTGATCCACGGGTATGTTGGACGAGACACGAAAAATTTTAGTGTAACCGGATCCCAATCAAGCATTCGAAAAAGGCATTCGGAGTGAGTTCGCTTTCTCATTGTACACCCTTCAGTAAAGTTGTTTGGAATTTTGCAATGCTTACGATGTCTTGCAAAAAAATCACAGTCAGGAACACTACATATAAACCAAGAGTTGACAGACAGAAATATAAAGTGCCTGTCCATTGATTGCCATTCATGAGGCAACACCAATATGGTTAGCCACGAATCGTTGAACAAATTGCAAGTGAAAATCATAAAAGAATGGTTGTCTGGTCAACTAGTGGCTACATTGGACCATTTCCCAACTGCATTGAGTCGTACCATCTAATGATTGGAAATACAAATCAAGGTACATATTGATGTCATGGAAATCAATGGTATTCAATAACTGAATTGCACAACCTATCATGGTATTCGCACCCTCAGCTTTACACCAACTCCTGGTTCATCAACTTACAGCGGTCGTGGAGTTGGGATAATGTTATGACGACGACTGATAACGTGGGATGGTAGATAAAGCTCGACGAAAATATTGAGTTGAGTTGCTAAAGTCGTCGTGAGGTTGGTAGTGGTTCATTCGGGTTGACGTACATAGCATGGGTGGATGGTGGACTTGTGGGTGGCTACAAATTCGTAGGATAGGGAGGAAAGCATCCAACTTGTATCAATGTGCATTGTCACAATTGTAGAAATTAGCGTTATGAGGTTGAAGGACTGAAAGGATTGTTCGCTTGATTTCATGAAAACTGAACCTAGCAGGCTCCGGCTGTTCGTGCGCGCACCACGCACCGCACTTTTTTTCTTTTTCTTTTTAATTCAGAGATATCGCGCTCGACACTTGGTGTCATCGCGGTACTACGGGGTTACATAATCTACAAGGACCGCGGAATACCACACCCCCTTGCATACGCGGAGGATGAGCGAGTCGGTTTTCCGTTGCCGTTTCAGACCGCGTCCCCCTGTTACGAGACCGGCAGCTGTGGGGTAGGGAATACGTGGGTGTGGGGCTGCTACGAGTGCCGCCCGTGGAACGAGCGGCGAGGATCAAGCTGCGCTGTCGCAAGCTCAACCCATAGGGGAGGATGGTGAACTAAGGGCTGGGTGAGTACAGACAGGAGCTGATATTAAGTGAGTGTAAAGTAGGGCATAAAACGAACGGATTTCCGTGCGAATGCACTAGACACCGTTGCTTGTAGGGTCCGGATGGGCGAAGCGTCTGGTCGCGTGGGTGAATCTGAAGAGAGGGTCTAGAGCATCGGGTGTGGACAGTAGGAGCTGTGTGAGCAGGACCAAATGGTGTCGTTCGAGGCGTTCGATGAGTCGCGGACTGGTCGATCATCTGGATGTGGGGATTAATACCATCCTATCGTGAACGTATTTCACTTTGAGTTAAGCTGAGAGATTTTCAAAGACATCAGATACACGGCAATAGATCCTTTGCGGAAGCGCAAAAACGACAAATAAATAAGTCGAGGACAGAGACAGGTGGTATCAAGGGACAACATGAACTATGAACTATGAATATTCGGTAGAGAACGGCATAAGTTGGAAGAAAAAGTTGAAAATGTCGTCACTGTGATGCCATCACAGTTTTGTTCAGGTCACGCGTTTGGTACTTAACTTTTCCTTTCGAACACCACAAGCATACTTCGACACGATAACGCACTGTGATAAACGAATGCTCCGAGGGAGCCGAACTCTTTACGAGCTCTTGGAACTCAGATTATGCTCACTTGGAAGAAGAAATCATTGGCTCGTGACTTCCCAGAATTTCCTCCGGACTAGCTGGTTTAGACTTCAGAAATCATAAAGGCTTGATTGTGTGCCACTTAACTAGATCTGATATTGAAGAACGTTTCTCTGCTATGCGGCGGCTGTCAAAACCTGCTACGCAGCGGTTGTCATGCTGGTCTTTGTACGCATACTCCGTCGTTAAATCGACCTTGGAATGGATTTTGCCGATGTACCTTTATTTTACCTCCTACCTTCGAAAGGTCACTAATATTCATGTCATCGACGGTCAGTCTCACGCGTGATGTGGATGTTTTCTCGTTATCTCCGGTGACGAGATATTTTTACCGAAGCACTTCACTGGACTCAACGGGCACACAGGTGACTCCCACCTTGGCCTTGGTACTAAAAATCATGACCCTACCGACACGAGTACAAGAAGCCTTCTTGGAGCTGATCATTTCTCTTTGAACATAATATTGATAAGTCCAACCACGATGTATAGCGTCGCCGACAGGCTGAAAACTGCACATCCATGTTTGAATGGTTTACTTTCATCATGCTTCATTTGTATCACCTCTGGTTCGCTACATGACCGAAAATGATTATTAGATTCCACAGCTTCTCTGCTTATCAGTCGATCGCGAAGACGGTCAGTTTTCGTCTGTTGCAGCCTGTTTGGGTTGACACTCGTGTATAATGGCCCCCTTCCATCCTTGTTTTCCCCCATCGATGGCTCGTCGGTAATCTTCACTTTCATTGATTATACCACGCAGATCGTATTCATGATCAACCTCTCTAGATCTAACGGTCGCCGTTCTACACGGGAAGAGCGGACTAGGATCCAAATCACGTATAATCGTAGTACGAGTGTGGACCACGTTGCACAACGACTCAGCACCACACATGCTACGGCTACCAACACTCTCAGGCTCGTCACGGGCGACAAAGGAGAAAACTGGGATGAAGTCAGTCTGCCTTTTATGGAGGAGTTTCCTCCAGACGAAGCAGTACGCCCCCACAGCACTACGCTTCTTCGTTTGTTAATGCCTCACTCGCATAGAGAGAGCCAAATATCCTACAGCTTCGAACGCCAAACCAAGTTATGTCCATATCTGCTTCAAAACTAGTTCCAGCGAGACGTCCACGGCCGTTCACTCCCGCTGTTAGTGAATTTCAGTTTTCATTTTAAATCCGTTCGTTCTTTCAATTGACGGTAGTGTTTGCTCCACCAGCGCTTATTGCCAACCCACAGAGCAGGTGATGAAGAATTTCAAACCGCTTTGCTTCAACAACTTCGATCGCCTATACCATCGGAATATTCCATCACCTGTATCGAGACGGTGCGAACAAATTTTTTCCTCTTTCCTCCATGACACTTATTTCTCTGGAAATACAGTCCAGGCCATCATCAAGGGCAAGTATGGAGAACCCGTTGACGATCCCAGATTTGGAGACCTTTTTGAGCAACCTCGAACACGACTTGACTGAACTCATTAGTGATCTGGACCACCAGGGTCTAGGGACGATTGAACATCTTCTTCCATTCGCATCCTGGTCAGAGGAGAGGCTTCATGAGCTGTTCAAGGTCACGCTTCCGGATATTACCATACCACAGAGATTTATACTTGTCCATGGTTTGAAGAAGTACGCCTAAGTTCTAAGTTTGTTCATTTGTACCATCGCTCAATGCATCTGTTGCTATCTGAAACTATGAGTGAAGCTCGAAAAAACATATCCTGAACTCAAAGACTGGCCGTGCATCACAGTTTTCTTGGAGAAGCCGTACCAAACCGGTGGTACGGACACATCGCAAGCCATCTGCTTCCCCTGAGAAGCCGATATCAGTACGCGTCTTCTTGATGTAATCCATTGAGGAGATGACACAAGACCATGCTAAAGTTTCTCGTGGAACAGTCTCTTTCCGCGTTTAACGACAATGTATATCTGCATCATTGTGGATCCACTATTTTCCTTTTTCTACTTCTTCACCTCGACCCATAGTTTGCATTGCCACTCAAGTCCACAACCAAGGGGGGGTCACGTGCGCAATCCGTCATATCAGGTTGGGTAGGTCAAGGCAAGGTCAAGGCCCCAACCCCTTAATTTTTTTGGAGGTGATATGTACCTGTCCAAAAATGGAAATTGTTTGCCAAGAGCCTGCTGTACAATGTTGCTTTTCAGGGTTGATCTTTCTTCCATAGTCCGGGTGCCAAACTTTAAGTCGCAGTAATGGCGGTAAGTTTTAAGTTCCATTTATGTTGAGAGATCAATGGTGCTAATCAGGATCAGTCAGAAATTGATGAATCTAACTTGGTCATCGACACGGATAATCATGTTCTGTGTCCATATTGCCATACACGCATTAACGTTGGAAAAGTTGGTCTTTCAGACTGGCAGAAAGTGCGGAAGATGAAAGACTTGACGCCCTTGTTGGTGGAGTGCATGTGTGGCCTGGTGGTCTCTTAGATTGAAAGAAGTGAAGCAATCCAGTGTAAATGGGAGTCCTGTGAAATTCAATGGATAAGTCTCTATATTAGCTATTCTAAAGATAGCCTAACACAGTGGCTCTTTCAAGTATCATCTACATTGTGTAGGCCTAGAGCAGAGGGTGAATAGGTGGGTATGCGATGCTTGCGAGGAGAACAAACGTGGAAGTGGAAAATGATGTCGAGAATGATGGGTGTGCCTGGTATGGGTTTGGAATTGGCCCGGTGATCCGATTACCATATTAGATATATGAGTAAGCAGGTAGGTAGGTACTTAGGTTGACCCAGATAGCCATTAAGAAAAATTTGGACCTGATATATGTTATTTTATTTTTGGACCCCCCTTGTCTACAACATCATGATGAATGCAGATGAAGATTATCGAGCCCATCCTCTTCTATTTTGATAGCAACTTACATAACTTTTATCGACCGCAAATCATACATGCCAATGGATTTTGTATGTGCCCCTGCCCACATCTCCAAGTATGCATCTTGTCATGAATGTGAGGTCATTCTGCCCCTTCTCTCAAAGAGAAAAACACAAAGAAATGGTCTTTTTGGTTGACACCGTGATCAAGTATATAAGCCCTCACCACAATTGTAACTTGTCCTGGTGGCTGAAATGTTGATATTTTTGTTTGTACTATATAGCCCTCCAACCACAGAGCGGAGGCCTAAATTAACCAGGCATTGTGGCGTACTGACAATCCAGCATCCATACAACATCAGTGTCAGACCCTTGAGGCCACCCACTCCCCTTCCCTCAGATACCTTTCATGAAAATCACGTTGACATTGAGTCCCTCAGCAGCACCTCATTCCCAAAACATACCTTGTCAACTGCTCAGGGATCCCACCCCTAACAAACTAGTATTGAAATAGCAATTTCAAGCACCTCAAAAACATACAAGGTTGCGCATGTGGACTGCTGGCACGACAGTAAGTGCTTTTTGATGGGGTCTTAGGCCCTATTAAGGTGTATGTACAGTTGAAACCCTCATAACCCATACCCCTTGATAGATGCCTGGAGCTATGGGGTATGAGGGAGATAGTTTTTTTTCCCCACAAAATGCAAAAAAGTGCATTTTCAATCTTCTAGCTATTGTAGGTGTACTGTATGAGTGTTTCAGCACTTGCGAGTGAAAAAATCAGTTATCTCTGAAGAGACCATTGTCTGAAACTCTTCAAGACAGATTATCTCGATGCGCTGTTTCAGAGTTGCAACTTCCTTTTTTGTGAAGACAGGTGCTGGTGCTTGTTTGCCATCTTTGGATTTTGGTGGCCCATATTTAAGTTTGAGCTTGGTTCCTATCAACTGGTGTTGAACTTAGAATCAAGATCATGCTGTACATTTGCGCTTCTTCCCAACAACTTTGGCAAGTTCACCTGTCACCTCTCTGAGTTTCCTGACCAGATCCTGCTGTTTGTCATCCAATCCTGCAAGTCCTCTTTCATAACCTGAACCTGTCTCCAGAGTGTCTATAACAGCCATGAAGTCCACCAAATTGCTGTCATTGTTCAACCATGCCTCATCTTCAGAAGAGATGGACTTCTGTGTAGCCAATTGAGTCTGAAGGTGTTCTTTCCTGACACTGACTTGATTTTTTAAGGTCTTCAAGCCTTTTTTGAGCACTTTGAGCAGCTTCAGACTCATAGCAACCAAGTAAAATAGCTTTGAACACACAGTAAATTCATTCAGATGCTTTTCAATCCATCAATTGTTTAATTAAGCTAAATTAACATTGGTGATGACATATCAAACTGTATCAAAACTATAGGTTATGACTGAAAAAGGCTATGGGTTATGGGGTATGAGGGGTTTATGGGTTATGGGGTCAATTTCTCTGCAAATTGACTCTGTAGATGGAAAATCCTATGGGGTATAAGAGGTCATGGGTTATCCCCCCTATGAATTATGAGGGGTTCAACTGTAACAATAAGTAGGGAGGGACGATCTGTCTAAATTGATCCCATCAAGAACCTCCAGATAACCAGTTCCTCACAGGAAATGAAGTCCCCCAACTTCCAAAATATACACATCAATGATCCAGCCAAACAGACCAAACATTGACACTTGAACCTTCTGAGAATAATAATTAGTAAATAGAGAACACATACTGATTAGGGTGGACATTACTGATGCTGGTACTGAGCAGAGTTTCAACTGGTCACATGACCTAAATACGTCACCCTAGATTGGTTTTCTGACATGCAGTCAACAAGTGGCTCAGATTTAAGCAGAAGAAACTTATTCTACTATAGTATAGAGGGATATAAGATCTTATTTTAGCTTTTAACTAAGTCCCAAAGCTTTGACAGTAGGCCATTTGGTATCAGATGTCATGTTCTTTTTCATACTTGATTACTAGTAGTCACAAGATAATGTATGCAGACTTTCATAGAAACAGTCACTCTGAGAAATTGCATAACACCAGATTCAGGTTTTAGTATAAAAGAGGTCCAGAGTTTGGTCAGAGTTTTGGATAGGACTGGAGTTGTCAGAAAATCCATTCTTTCTTCTGACAAGGAATGCATACAATCAGGCTTTGGCCCTCAGGTTACTAGTAGCATGTAAATGACTACCAAAGAGCCTTCAATAGGTGCCTGTGATACCAAAAAAATTTCCCACTTTTTCTTCTAATCCAGGAATGCATCAATTGCATTTTTAACTTGAGATTGTTACTTCCATAGCACCATTTCAAGAAACAAAATAGAAAGATTGCCTATGTATATTCAATGTGTGAATATGAAAAGTACAATGGCAATGAAGTGTATTACCTTTTTTGGAATTTATTTAATTATTTTTTCTTTTTCTATTTTTTGTCCACTCCAACCATGATTTCTCGTTTGAATTGTAGTCTGCCTGTCTCCTGTGGGGTACCCAGTCCACACATATCTAATTTGGCAATTTGCATACAGCTGCCAAACCACATACCTAACTATAACAGATAGGCCGCCTTTGCAGCCCTTGAGTAGATTGAAGCAGAATAATTGATAACCCTAAGATCATATCCCTAACTTTGTCGCTAACTTAGTACACAATGTTTCTTATGTCTGGGAGCACAGGCTTTCATAGTGGGCAAGTCATGTGCATGACAGAACTTCCCTTATTTGATCAGTTCCAATCATGATAATCAATTATGTAATGTGTGTGGATTTGATTTCCTCTCCTGTGTTCATTGATTCTTTTCAGCTGCCTGTAACACACACAATTTCTTGCTTATTAACCCTCAATATATGGGATTAATTCAATCTCAATACCATGCAATCGGTGTCCTCCTAGCAACAGATAGCTCCTCTGGCTACAGAAACAGTCTAATGAACTCTAAGGTGTGTCATTACAGCAATTATACTGGCTACAAATTGATGTGATAACTCACCAGTTCTCGTCTGCCTTGTTTCTTGACTGTTGTTGGGTACTTGGGTCTTCTAATGCAGAAACATGGGTAAATCTGAGGTGTGTTGTTGCAGCAATATACTTATTTTGGCTTGACATGATAATTCACCAGTTGTCTTCCACCCTGGTTTTTGAATGACATCTGCCAACCCACATTTCATGAGCATTTCAAGTATAGATTGCTGCAATTGTAAGTTGCACTCCTTGTGGGCAGCTACTCCGATATGATGAACCCCATGTCCATTGCTAGTTTGGTGAATAGCTCAGATGACTTGGTGCACCAACCTCCTTTGATAGACATGTGCTCCAAATTCATAGAACTCTTATCCCTTATTGGATCTAGACCTATTTTTGTATCCACCAATGTTGCACAAGCACTATCTCAAGTGTTTGTGTATCTGAGAAGTCAGCCTGCATCTCTGTTGCCATCAGTGTATTCTCCACACCATTCAACCCAACTTCAAGGAGATGTAGAACTCCATTGTAGTGGACACTCTACCCCATCCCCAGCTTGCTCGTGGCCTTTGACTTCTTGCTCTGCACCTCACCATACTCCATCTCGATCAGCATGGTACCCTACATTGTCTCCACACCAACTATTGTCTCCATGCCAACACTCTTCAGATAGCCCCTTCAGCATTGAAATTGAGCATCAAGTCAAGATCAACCATCAAACCACTCTTTCAATGCTTTATTGGCATCACAACCCACAAGCCTACATGGAATACTCTGAGTCTAACAACGATCCTGTTGGTTATCTTTTCAGACATGATCTCCAGGACTGGCAAATCCTATCTCACAACTTTGCATATTCTCTTGGTGCCCTCTCTGGATGCACTCAGGTCGGCAAAAGTACAATGTGCCCTCTGTTAATTAGAGATGCACTTGTTCCTTGCATGGAGAGTCACTTTACTTGTATGTAGTTACATTTAAATGACATTATATGTTTTTGACCATGTGTTACTTAACACAGGCCAAGGCTCAAAAGTGTGCCCTCAGACAGATGATGATGGATTGAAAGAACCTCATACCTCTGCACCCTGGAGGCTATTACTTCTTGCAAATGATTGATCCACTCAAATCAAGTCGTCATCTCCCAAGTGTGATATCTTTTTGTAAAACAGCAGCTTTGATTGTTGCTATGTGCAAAGTTTGTTGTGCAGCAGCTGAATATGAGGAGACCATTCTACCTCAGAGCAAGCAGATCCATTATGACAATTCTCAAGCTCTAATCAGGAAAGCTCAGCATAGGTACAGACCAACTTCAGCCAAATGCAAAGGAAGAATTGTTCTGAAATATGATTATAACAATTTGGGTCAAGAGAAGACATAATTGAAGTATGTGGATTTATGTGTGAATTTTTTGATAGTCTTTTGAAATTAGTATTAAGTGCGCGCACTTTTACAAGACTAGTTGCAATCACTATATTCATTATCTCGATGAGAGTTATGACTTCAATTATTTAGAGGTGTACTTCAATGAAGACACTGATGAACTAGATCACATTGAACATGCAGTATTTGTATCAGGCTTTGGGCCTCTTGCCTCTTGCTCTACTGTATCAAGCTTTTCCTTGCAAAGACTATGCTGTTGTAAGTGGTGTATCATCAATCATTCTATTCCACATTGCTAATGCTCACTCAGCATGTGATCACTGCTTGCTTGATGGATGACTTTGGCAACCATAAATGAGTCATTGATCCTGCAAGGTCAAATATCAAATTTTTGAACCATTAGAAGAATTTTGAATGGATTGCCCTTGGACTTTTGTGTTGTCATCTGGTGTTCATCAACATCTGATTCCGCTACCACAAAAGACTCCACCAAAAATATGGACCAGGATAACTGGCCTTTTTGAACATTTGGGGACTGACCTTGCTGATCTCACTCCACAGCGCTTTTTACACCATCTTTTGACCAAGAACTACCTTTGCAAAGCGCTGCCTGATGTTCCCTCACTTACATTAAGCGACCTTCATACATCTCTGGCCAATCACAAGCATCTGGCATACTTCATTGATTTGGTAAGGAAGAGGCTATATCTTGAAGGCATAGACTGGGATGGTAGGGGCACTTACTGGAGAGTTGTATTTGACCATGACATTTTAAACTGGGTATCAAGAGCTATAAAGAGAGTGAGGATTGCCATTTGCCACCTGACTAACTCTACATTCACAAAATTATTGAGCTCCCTTCTGGCTCACTTTCTTTGCATTTGAAGGACTGTGTTGGGAAAAAAGCTTGATTCCATGGTCTGTTTGGAAAGCTGGTGAGGCCAACAGCAACCTGGTTGAGAGCATCCATGCAGATGTTAACAGGGAGAGTATAAGCTGCAGTTTATTAGGTGGGATTGCAAAAGGAAGATCTTTTGATAATGTGAAAATGAAGACTTTACTGGCTCTCAAATTGGTGGGAATTCGACCTTCATACAAGTCCGGCCACCTTGTTGAAAACACTGCAAAGAATTTGAAGCATAAATGTATGTACCCAATGCTCCATCTTTGAATTGGCATACTGAACTTGTTGATTAGACCAGAGTCATCACAGTCAACTTGTAACTGAAGACACAAAGATTGTATCTCACAATGCAAGGATAGACAAAACACAATCTGTTGCAGCAGGTTATGCACAGGGAGCAGACTTGTACCAAGGGAGATTGAGAATAGCCTATTGTGTTGATCACTTGAGATCACGCATGGTGTTAGTCTTCTGGGACATTGGTTTCAATAGCAAACAGGCTAGTAAATTAGATGTAAATACCTGGGCTGTTGGTTTCAATAGCGAATAGACTAGTGAAGAGCAATGAACCCAGAACAAGAAAATATTCTAGCTATCATGTGAGGTCAGTTAAGAGATGTTGTGGCACACTGGCACTCATATTCTCAACACTCCCACCTGACAGAGTGCCCACAATGTCACTGAAGTTCATCTCTGAAGAACTCCCCAATGATACCCAACTTCCTGCATAGCTTATCAACAACGGTACAGGACAGCATCTTTGTGAGAAGGTTGGCAACTATTTCTTCAGTAAACTGGCCTGATCTCTCCATCTTGAACAGCTTGTTGGAGCCAGAACCAATGTTGGTCCAGATGTTTCAGACAGCCCATATGTTCCAGTTGTTTTGTGACCAAAATTGCAGATTGATTGTTGATGTGCAAGTCATTGGCTTTGACTGTGGCATACTGATGTCAGCAAGGAAATTTTTTAGCCAGCATAGCTCATGACCTGTCTTGCTTGCTGTGACAAACTCTGCCTGTTGCAGCAGGTTATGCAACAATGCTTTGCAGCTTGGACATCCAGCTTATCACACCACCAGCGACCATTAGCATGGAGCCAGTTGTTGACCACCCATTGTCAGGGTTTCCACTGTGATCAGCATCCATGAACACTGCAAACGTTGAGGGCAGTGTGGGGGCAGTAGTGGAATATTTGACTCTGTGGGCAGCATCAGCAGAATACTTGATCTTGTAGTCTAGAGTACCTCAAATATAGCACATTAAGTGTTTGACAGCCTTCCTGGGCCTGTGTGAGAGTTAAAACAGCATAATATGCTGACCACATAGGCAGTGTCATGGCAGGTGCACATTGCAAGTTACAGAGGTGCACCAGTGGCCTGAATGTAAGGGATGGAGCACATTTCCTCAACCTCTTCTGGGGTTGATAGCAAATCAGCTTTGGAGAGTCGGATGCCAGGCTTCAGAGGTGTTGTGATCGCATTGTAGTCAAGCATGTTGAATCAAGATAGGACTTCCATTGCATATGCTCTCTGATCATTAGGCCTGTTACAGGTGACTATAATGCCAAGTAGACCAGTGGTCAGCCCAAGGTGACATAGTTTGAAGTACTTGCAAAACTCAGAGATGGTTTTGAGGATAGCAGGTCTGGAAATGGAAGCAAGGGTCATATTGTTAATGTGTATGGGTATTATGATGCATACATTGTTCCAGAGATAAACATATATGCATGGATCAGAGGTGATCCTCACAAACTCAAGCTTGAGGAAAACCTCATGCATATGTCTGTTCCAGAGATTGGCACTCTGCTTTAAACCATAAATGCCCTTCTCCAGTTTAGCACATGCTTCTCTGCAATTCTGGGTCACACTTCTTCTGCAAAGCCTTCTGTGAGATGTCTGTGGTATACATTATCTTGATGTTTTCAACAGCATCAGTAGGGGGTGGGGGGTGGAGAGTGTGAATCTGTTGCATGGCACCTTCTACTCAAGTGCAGAGGTTGATGAGGGATTTGTCATTGTAGTTGTGTATGCTGAATAGATTGTTCAGCGGATTAGGATGGGCATTCAGTGCCAATTTTGAATGGATTTCATACAACTTCAACCACATCAGTGCTGGTTTGTCACAGATGGCATCTATGTGAATTTTGTTGCCTTCATCCAGCCACTGGTAGATTTTTCCAATGGCACAATCATTACAGAGCTGATAGAACTGATAGAGGGTGTGATGATGTTGTTCATAATTGATGCCGAGACTGATGGTGAGAGATCGGTGGGTAGGGCAGGGTAAAATGGTAAAATTTTAAGGTGCTTGAAAATGCTTCAACATTTGTGAACAAAGCTGTAGAAATATTGATCTTTGGTGTTAAAGTCAGTGAGCCAGGGCTCATAACCTGTTGCAGCAGGTAACACACAAGGAGCAAGGCACTTTTTGATCTCTTACCACCATCTCATGGAGGTGGGGGAAACGGAGAAGCTAGTGATGGAGGTGGTTGGAAAAGCCATGGAGGAGTGTCGTGAGGTGCTAGAGAACCTAGCAGAAACATCAGTGAAGTCAATAAAGGGAATAGTGGACCAAGCACAGGAGACACTGGGGAGGATGGAGGAAGGCAAAATAGTAGAGGGCAGGAGGGTGCAGGAGAAGAAATGAGAGGGGGAGAATAAGAACCAGGGAGCGTCAAGAAACAATGCAACCTTTGCGGACGCAGTGCGTAGAGCCAAGCACCAGGAAGTCATACACCGAGCAAAGAACAGGACGAGGCAACTAATTGTCAACAACATGAGGGGAGGAGAGGGATGGACAGGGCTCAGCGAGAAGGAACTCATAGAGAAGGTGAAGATAGTGAAAGACATGATGGGTGTATAGGGACTAGACGGACCACAGGTAGAGTTCATTTCTGCTCGAAAGTTGAGGAACTGTAAGGGGACTACTTGGTTCGCC
>JAGGAX010008392.1:0-34234 GCA_017657335.1 Termitomyces titanicus | reverse complement strand
GTCATCTCGGGTGGGAAGACTAGTATTACCATATATAGGTTCTTCTGTATTATTTCTTTATTTAATTTTTTTGCCCCACCCCAATCAGTATCGGGCCGAAATTGCCACTTCAAATTAAATATTCACTTATTCCATTTTTGAAGACCCCTTGCTGATATGGCTTGATGCTACTCAATTTCGCTCGAATAAAAGTCTCATTTTTCGAGCGGAGCAAAGCCAGAATGAGTAAAATCGAGCGAAGTTTATCAGGGCCGATTTGGCTCGTTCCTGCTCATATCCGCTCGACCGACTTTTCTCTGGGAGTAAACCCTGATATGTCGAAATTTGACTGGCACCCTTACAAGGGAGAGTAAACATCTACAAATAATATCGGATTTGGCAGGCATTTTGCCGATAATAATTAGACGTTGGGAAGGAACAAGGCAACGGAGTTCCACTTCTGAGCGGTTTCTATGAGCATCCAAGAACAATGGGCACACAAGCACTCCCAAAAATGTAGACGTTCTTGTAAGGTCATACACTTACTGAGAACAATCGCAAGATGTCTACACGATGCATAAAAGCAGGAGTCTCTTCATGGCTCCACTATATCCTTGCCAACCTCGAACTCTATCCCTCTCATGTTTGACCTGCAATATTACGTCTCAGCATGTCGGTTACCCGATATGCTTGTTACCCAAGATCTTCCCGAATATGGCCATAAAAGCCACAAGAACAATTTACAAATTGTTCCAGAATCGTGGAGGAGGTTGGAAAGTATGAAGCGCCTGTCGAATAATGAGCTCAATCAGCATATCAGAGAATGTATGGATCTGTACTTTGGAAAACTTTGTTGTGACCTGATGACTACCGCCTTACATGTAGGGACGAGATTTCTGCCTAAACAATCTCGGATGAACCTATCAGCTGGGTTAACCATCCCGTGTCCTCTGTTAGTCACTTCAGATAAGGCAAGACTAAAAGCACCCGCCAGTACGACAGAGTACGTGCACGAAAGCTTGTGATTGTTTCGTTCCTAAGAAAACCCTTTTGTAGAATGATACCTTGGATGATGGGTCTCCCGTTAAAAACGACCCAATGCGCTATGCACGCCGCTTTTCCAGAGGCCATGAGAGACTACAGCTTTCACCTGGTCGATGACCCACAAGACTTGGACAAGGATTTGTTCCAAGTGGCCACTTGGTCAAAGAGAGATAGCGACACAAACGAATTCTCTTTGACCCGCCTGGTTGTAGCCTTTCAACCCCCATGGATACTGTCTGACAAGGATATACAAATGTTCCAACGATGCTCATCAGTAAGCACCGACATGAGTTGTCGTTTGGACACCGTCTCACCAAACTAGTAGTTCCCGCCTTTCAGAAAAATGGGAAATGCGTTTCCGCTCTCCGATAAACTAGTGAGCCATCATAGGGTTTGGGCAAAGGTTGTCGTTTGTCTTGCATGCAAACTGAAATGTCGACTGAAATTTGACTAAGGTTTACGATCTCTGCATCAAACAAGGGACCCACTGGTTCGTTTTGACGTCATACAATAGCTGGGTATTTGGAGCGTTCTCGAAAGGTAAACTGTATAGTCACCTTGATGAAAATGTTTGCAATTTATTCAACCTTTCAGGATGGACACATGCCTTTGTGACTGATGTCTTCAACTACAACGCCCACAGCCCGACAATCGCTGAACACTTGATGTTCTGGATAGGGTCCGCTATGCGTTTGAATGAGACTTCGTCCATTCCCAACGTAGGTTCCTGGCCTTTGTATTATAGTGCGGCCGTGATAAAGATATGTTTACCAACTTCCACAGCATCCTGAACCAGTTCAGAATATTTTGTTGCCCGTCCGAATTCCCGACCAGAAAGTCCAAATTGATTATAAAAATCTGCCAGAATCCGAATCACACTGGGATGGAAAAAGCGACGGTAAATCACTATCATCATCTTTCTATCCTGTATTCATTTCTTTCCTCAGAGGCACCCTCGTCTGCAGGGATCAGTACAGCAGATGCATGTACCGTTTCCGTGATGTCCGACGAAATGCCGCCTCCAGGAAAGACGGCTGGATATCATTCTGTATTGCGACAAAGTATAGTTACTACGTATGTCGCCGAGCAGTCAAAGGCTCTGCGTCCAGATGACCCGCATCTTGTTCCACAGCGTGCAGACCGCGTGCAATTCGTCCCCTTGGGTAGATCTATGGGAGAATGGCTAGTATAAATCCCAGATAAATAGATAAATTACTGTATATGTATCGGCCCATCGGCCATACGTCGACTATGTATAAATAATCATGAAGGCTAACTGTATTATGTCTGTGGTTCTACTTCAGAAATACCAAGAAGACCCCCCCTGGCAGGTGTGTTTCCACCATGGGATGAGTTTGGTGTCCTGCCTAAAACATCGGTAGATAAATCTTGCAATGCAGTTGAGTGAGCCGGAGGTATGATTGTCACATAGAGATTGGGCTTTGGTGAAGATGGAGGAGGTACCTAGATCAGAATATGAGTAATCAAACAAGGCAATTCAATAGTCGACGCACCGCAAGAATGGAGGAAATATATGGGTGACTAGTGACATCTTGGGCCGAGTAAAATTCTAACAGAATACTCAGAGCCTCTGTCAATCGTTCAGAAACCAAAATCTGGGACAGTATCGGGAGCAAACCTGAAACAGAGGCGAGTTCGGCCTCACTGAAAGCGAAATATTCAATGGCGTATCGAGAGGCGTCAGGTGATGGTGGTTTATGGGAGGGTGGTGTTGGTAACGAAGCGGTGGGCGCTGACGTCGATATTCGAGCATCAAGGGAAGGGGAATTTGGACCATCAGAAATGCGCTGAGCTAGGACATGACAGGCGGCTGCGATAACCTTGGGTGAATACAAAAGACATAAGGGTGTGCGATATCTATACATAAATAGTTTGAGGACAATTGATCAGTAGATAAGAGGACAAATGACACACGAATCATGTGCGATACTCCATGCGTACTCTTGTATCAAGGTATCTTCTTCATACGCGTCGAAGAGATCGACCAGTTCGGCGTGAGGACTTTCCACGACAAGGTCGAAGCAGATTGCCTCAAGAAGATATTCTTCCGTATGAAGTATCACGGACGAAAGATGTTCTACCGGCTATAAGGGATTTAGTAGTCAGAGTCAGAACCCTGTACTACTAGGAGATATACCTTGCTGTCTACAGAAATAGAATTTGGGTCTACATGCTGCATCTTTGCCTGTGCGACTCGCGCCACATCTCGCAGTTTTCGGCCGCATTCTTCAGTCTTTGTTGCAAGGAAGATACATGACGCAGCAACGTCCTAAAAGGCATGTTTGTGTGACCGCACCCAGGTTTTCTAGAAGAAAAGTACCTGACAACGAAAATCTTCAGATGAGTATCGCATATAGAACCTGTGGAACCAAGTCGCTGCAGTAAACATAGCTGAGCTCGGTCTGTATGGAGTTGAATATAGCCTCAGGTGTGTGGCAACAAGTTTGCACAAACAGAGAGAGTGAGGATCCCAAACGAAAGAGAAATTCAACGCCTTTTGCTCGATCGTACATCTGTCTATCAATTGGAATACTAGTGGACGGGTTCATTCTGAGAGCATCCAGCGAGAAGAGCCATTGGTGCATCAGACGAATGGAGTACCAAGAGTGGGAGGGAGGGTGGAGCCAACCTTCTGAACCGGATTACATAATAAGTTTGTTCACCAAGACGCGCCGCGGTACTTAAGTTCAATGCGAGACGATCGATTCTCCTCAAGTTCCACATACTCCCTGCCACCTGATCAGCTACGTTGACCAGCATGCACAGAATAGGAACTTGTTTTCTCATCCATGCGGGTTCTCTGTCATGTCTCCATGCGATTGTCATACGAAATATGCGACCGCCGATGATTGAGTAACTAGAGCCTGCTGAAAAATCCTCCGAGGAACGATTTCTGTAAACATGTGGCAGTCTTGCAGGATTAGGCTCTACCTCCTCATTTCTTTTAATCAGTCTTGGGTACCAGTACTTTCTTTGATGTCGAAGACGAAATGGCATACGACGACAAAGCATAATTGATAGCGCCTTTTCTACTTACCCATTGCACTGGTCTATTGTCCGGAAGTCATGCGTCCCTGCTATACTCGCTGAGCCAGAATTTAATAGCCCAATTAGGCGACAACCCCGGTATCGATCGTAACACTCGGACAGATGCCTTGCTCGTTGTATCTTGCATTCGCAGTCTTATGTAGGCGTCTCATATGAACTGACAGGACAACGTTCCGCCCCGAGTTACACCTCTCAGAGATCGACATATGAACGGCATGAAATTCTGATCAAGATTCAGCTTTCGGAGCCTCCTCTTGCATGATGTATTCAAGACGTCAAGCATATTCCTTCTGAATCCCTCATCAGACAAGGGATAAAACAACACTAGCGAAAGTTCTTGTATTATGGACCTGACTTGAAAAAATCCGGTAGAACTACGAAACGGAGGCGAGGTCCTATACCGACTACGCTATTACAATGTCCTCGGAGTCAAAAAGCCATCAAGGAGATTTAAGAGCGGGTTCCTCCGCCGACGCCGCCGCCGCCGCCCTGGCGAGAAGCAGCCTGCAGACAATTGGAGCACATCTGCTGGAATGTACGATCTACCGGTATTGGATCAACAAACTATAAGCATGAAAAATCCACCCTTACTGTACTGTTGGGGAAATTGTCGGCTACAATTTTTGGGATGAATGGTATCAGCGATGGGTCACCGAAATGGGCGCGCTCTCACTATTGCCAGCAAGTAGTTCTGCAGTTTGGTCCACATTCTACTGCACCGCCGGGGTGGGTAGAGCTAAACTTGCACCAGCGATCTTCGCATTGGATCTAGAGTTCAGGATGAGCTAATTTTGTCATTTGGGTGGTCGTCGCAGTCATCCACCATTTCGTCGGGCTGGAGAACGCAGCGTCAGACTTCCTGGAATAAGGTGCATGCATCGGGAAAAGGCATTACCAAGTTGTAGACGTGATTGCACAAGGCGTAAATATGTTGAACTCTTTGTTGTGACGCGTGAGGCGCGAAATCGGATTTGGCAAAACTGTGGCTTACTGGCGCCATTTACACATGATGAGGAGGTGGAGAAAATATAGCAGTGGGAAGGTATGTAGAGGATATTTGTCGTGGAGTTGGATTCAGGAGCATTGTCAATACGCGCCTTTATACATGTCCCCAGGCTTGTACCCGCAAAAGCGGGTAGTAAAAAAAAATAATAAAAACAAGAAAAAACAAAGAGCCTGGTATATCGTCCTCAAGGGCGCGTGCAGCAAATGAAGGAGTTTGGCGTACAGAGACCGAAATTAGCCCTGTCAACGATCACGGTTTTGGTGGATATTTTAGGTGAGTCTCAACCAGTGGATGGGAGATCGGACTGTCAAAATTCTAAATTCCAATTCGTGGTGAAGTCAGACAAGAAAATGCAATGCAGTTCACCGGCAGACCTCACGGTAATGGCAAGGCAAGGCATATTATTTGCCCCATGTGCAGCGGCAAGGGGGGAAATGTCACAAGTTTTCTTTTATCGATGAGCGGAAGCAAAAATATGATCGAAACGGAAGCAAAATACAACATGTAGACTATTGACCATGTTGATTTTGAGAGACCAAAGGGTACATGTGTAGAGAATGAGGACTTCCTAGGTGCAGACTTTGCGGAGCCTTTCCTCTTCTTGAGTATGGCACCGTAGCAAAGGTTATCGATGATCTATCTCGAGATTGTCCTCTGACGACAAAAACATGAGGTAAAGGTACCATCAATTATTTTTTTTTAGGCCGCGAACATTCCAACAAGGTATTGGCTGACACCTTCGGGGGTGAGACTGCCGACGTCGGAAAAGACAAGTGATATCAGATCTGGCCTAGAGATAATCTCAGCACAAGGGTGAAAAAGACAAGACGACGTTTGTGGGTGACCTTGTGTAATCAACATCAGGATTATTTTGTGATATCTGTTCTTGTGAGAACGTGGGCGCCACATCGGACGGAAGAGTCTTGTCCGAAGGTGCGGATTCTGGGGACGACAAGGACATTTGGGGTTGTAACGGGGGAGAGACGACGGTATTGGGAGGGGGAAAGGAGAAGATGCGTGGGTTCTGGTTTGGGAGGTCGTATTGTGACAAGGGGAATAAGCGATGGAATTTGTAACTGCAAAGTGGATGAACCTTGTTGGGAAAATAAGCTCAAATCAAAGGAAGCAAGCACCTTTCAGCGAGAGCATAAAATGGTTTGTTTGCCGCTTTTGCAATAATGGCCATCTGGTTGCTCCCCACGGCGTTAACAAGGCCGCCACTTTCTACCACTGCCTCGGATCCAACGAGAACAAAGTCGACCTTTTCCATGACGTATGCAACGGCAGAGTCTAAAATGACAGTGGTGGGAATGCCCGCTGCAGTGAGAGCTTGAGCGGTCTTGATTCTACGGAGAGAGTCATTAAACTATTATTTGGCGCCCGTCAGGGTACTGACCCAAGACCACGAGGACGTGCTTCGGTGACAAAGACTTTTGGAAGGCGTGGGTGAGTGAATTTGGACATGTGTTTAAACGAAGGAGAGACCTGATATTCGCTTTCGTTGGTGTGCAAGCAAAAGGGTCTGCATGACCACTCTCGAATAGGCATGGGTGAGGATCTGGACCAGCGGTGATAAAATTTTTGCAGGGACAGGAGAGCAGACATACGACAGAACGATCCTTGATGAAGCTGAGTGCCAGTTCGGCGATCTTTTGGCGATAAGTTAGAGCCTCTTGTGCATACTGTTGTCCCTGGCGTATGAGCTTTGTCTTGAGATCGGCAAAGCTCTGTTGGAATGAAATTGAGGTACAAGAGCAGGACAAAAAGAAAAACAAACAACAGAATCATGTGGAAACAGGGTGACGAAAGCGATAAACAACTGGCAGCCGGCATTGAGACTGATTGGATTGGAGGACATTGTGTTGAGGACGTGGGCGGCATGATTGAGGTGGTTTACAAGCTCGAACATTGTCCCGGCTAGGAGGGCGGTGAGGAGGGACGATTGATGATTGAAGGGACAAACATGCCAGTTGAATGGTGGATGAGCTGTGTGAGAGCAAGAATGGCGGCCAGGGGAGGGGAGATCTGTGTGGCGAAGAGGTGAGGATGGACGAGAGAAGCGGGGGAAGGGCATGCCTGGAGATCGCGAAGATGGGCCTGGTAGGCGTGGTAGACGTCGAAGGAGGACATGGTCGGTGGAAGCGAAGAACGGGCCACGTGTGTTTTCGACCGACGGGTGGTGGGGACGGGCTGCGGTATAAAGCGGTGGGATCTGGAGTCTTGGCAGTTGCAATGGCCCCCGAGGTTATCTTCTCGAGCGACGTCGGCAACATGGACGACTGGGCACGCCGGACACACATCCCCCTCACCACCGCCGACGCCCTCGGCGCCACCTATGCCCGCGCCCACCGCTGGCTCCATGCCCTCCGCACCAGCCTCATACGCGACCACAGGTGGTCAGACGCCCCCACAGCCGACCGTCGTCTCCTTTTCTCCCTCGTCACCCCCTCCATCTGGCGCTCCTCTGCCGGCCTCCCCGCGGGCCCACAGCTCACCCTCCAGCTCCCCGTCCACGCCAGCTCCTTCTTTTCCCCAGAGCGTCGCGTCCAGTGGCAGATGGTCTTCCACAGCGACATCTTCGAGTCCGTCCGAAAAATCTGTCCTCCCATCTCCGACATCCTCAACCTCATCCAATGTCTCCTCACCGGCCTCGTCACAATAGCCTTCGAGGAGCGTCTCCCAGAGGGCACCTACCGCACCGTCCGCGGTCTGCCCCCTGCCCCATGGGTCGCTGAGAACGAGGCCCCACTCGTCGAAATATTCGGTCTCTCTCACTACCGAGCCTTGGCCCGAGCCTGTCGCGACACACAGTCTTCCTTCAAGCTCGAGGTCATCTCCCACTAACCACGCCGCAGACATTCTCTCTTTGGCCGTTGCTGTCCTGCTTTCAATCTTGCATCTACGTAGATTTTCCTAATCATACCACCGACATATAATCATCCCCGTCGTCATTACCATCACCCCATCTAATTCTTACTTGTATGTACTTTGTTCTCCGTCGCTAAATATAGAAAAATTCAATTTTCGTCCCTTTTCCAAAATCAGAAATTTCTGACTCAACTTTTGGTCCCTTTTCCAAAATCAGAAATTTCTGACTCAACTTATGTCTGTTCCCTGCCAAAATCCGTCCTGCCCCAATGGCAATCCACCCTCCCGTCTCGAGTGCCCGACGTGCAACAAGTATGTCCAGCATTCTTCTCCTCGCTCACTCTGTGTCTGACCTCTCCTAGACTAGGAGTCAAGGGCTCCTTCTTTTGCGGACAAGAATGCTTCAAATCAGGCTGTAAGTCCACACTTGTGATCTCACACCAACAACGACTAGACCTCCAACCACAGGGGCAGGTATTCCGCGACCCATCACAAGTTTACTCATCTCATTACCGCCCAGAAACAACACAAAGCGATCCATACTCTGATATCTGGCAAAGCGGAAGGTAAAAAAAAAAATATCTCACACTCAAGCTCGAGCTCAGCTCCTCTCTCTAGATGGCACATACAACCCCTTCCCCAACTACGCCTTCACGGGCACAATGCGGCCAGTCTACCCCCTCAGCAAGACTCGCGTCGTCCCAGATCACATACCCCGTCCTGACTACGCCGTTGATGGTAACGCACTCCGCAGCGCCGTCCAACCTAGCTCTCATCCCTCCTCCTCCAGGCAAGCCTGTTTCCGAGGCCAGACGCGCTGGCCAGCCCCCTCGATTGCTGACGCCCGAAGAGCAACTCAAAATGCGGAGATCATGCCGTGTGCGTTGCACGCAACTATTGAATTGAGGCGAACACGCGCTAAATAGATAGGCTCGGCAGCTTGCCCGAGAGGTTCTCGATCTCGCTGCTTCACATGTCCGTCCGGGGATTACGACCGACGAACTCGATGAGATTGTACACAATGCGACGATCGAGCGGAATGCATACCCATCTCCGCTCAACTATCGCAATTTCCCGAAATCCGTCTGCACGTACGTTGATCGTTTTTCTTTTTTTTTCCCCGCGGCAATAGCAATTAACTTTTTTTTCTCAAGGTCCGTCAACGAAGTCATCTGCCACGGGATTCCAGACCAGAGGAAACTTCGTGAAGGAGATATCGTCAATATTGGTGAGTGCCATATGCCTCGGATGCCGCATATCTCAACAAAGTTGTGCCTGTAGATGTATCGCTATACTTTGATGGTAAGGACTCTCTTCGCGCCCGCCGAAATTTCCACAACAAACCCATCTCGACAGGCTACCATGCTGATCTAAATGCAACATACCCCGTTGGCGAGATTGACGAAGACTCCAAGAAGCTCATACGCACGGCTCGCAGCTGTTTAGACGAATCCATAAAAATATGTAAACCCGGTGCCTTGTTCCGCGACATTGGAAAAGTCATGCACGTCCCAGAAAAGTTTATTCATAACCCCATTAAACTAATCTTGAATGAAATAATTAGAGAGCCCATCGCCCGTGCCAACGGCTGCGCAACCGTGCGAACGTACACCGGGCACGGCATCAATGACCTCTTCCATTGTTCCCCTAGTGTACCACACTACGCAAAGAACAAAGCAGTGGGTACAATGAAACCAGGGATGGTGCGTGGTTATCTGACCTTATTGTCGGTCCATCAAAATTTGACTATGCCACATTCCAGGTTTTCACCATTGAGCCGGTCTGTTGTTGTTACCTTGTCAGGGGAAGAGGCTAACCCAATCACAGATGATCAATTTCGGCAGTAATTGGGACGAGGTACACTGGCCAGACAGTTGGACTGCCACCACAGTGGATGGCAAGAGAAGTGCCCAGTTCGAAGAAACTCTCCTGTACGTACTTTGTCCACGGTATTCAAAACTACTTACGAAACCATACTGCAGAATTACGGAGACCGGTGTTGAGATCTTGACTGCTGGGAAACCATTTGAACTACCCTAAGTAGATAGCATATCTATTATGCGCTAACAAGATGCGCGTATCTATTGCCACATTTGATAGAAATATCTCAAATCGTCTATTAATCCACACGACCATTCTTGGACCGATTCCTATTAATCTCATTATTCAGGTTGTCAGTAGCTTCGGGAAATGTCTCCGTTCGATCAACCGCCGCAAGTCGCGCAACATGTACACTATCCGAAAGGCTATCTTTCCTTGTACGATGGCCCTGTCGGGGATGCAGACCCTGATCAGGGATTGTCGAAAGACTGCGGAGTCTCTGGAGATCCGCGAAAGAACTCTGTCGGCTTTTCGGTCTCTGGCTAACCGATGGTTCGTCTGTTGCCGAAACGACGAAGCCAATGACATTGTCGTAGTCGCCAGTGTCCTCATCATCAGAATCGTCTGGTGTGCCAATGCGGCTAGATTCGTCTCCAGATATTCCACTCCATACACTCGTTCCTCGCCGAGCGCTGTGACTCCAACCGAACAGGCGTTCATCAATCCATGTCATCGGATGCGTCAATCCAAGACCTTGAGCATCGACCGCCCCAGTACTGCTCTTTCTACGCCATAATCCAGGAATTCCAGTTGATGGGGGCGCACTAGCAGAAGGAACCAAGATGCGCCACTACGATTTCCTTATGAGTACATGAATCAACGCGGCCGTGATTATGCCTCATACCTCATTGAAATCTTCATAAAGCTTGGGACCAAAATCATTGATCAAGTCAGCGACTTCATTGGACAATTCCTCTCTGATCCGTTTGAGTTTATCAAGGTCGCGTTGTTGACCAGGAACAAGAGCAACAACCAGAGGACGCAACGATCTTGGTGGATACTGGTGTTAGTGAATGATACAAATCACAACTACATATGTGCTCACTTGAGAACGTCCATACCAGCCTCACCAAATTTGAGAGCAGCATAATTCATAAAAGGCAACACCACAAAGACAAGGAATGGCGCGGCAATTCTCCACTTGAGAGGTGCCTTGGCCCGAATGGCAGTTAGAGTGGTGAGGAACGCGTAGAATGTGTATAGAAGCGGGGCGACGCCAAGACAAATGAGAACCTTCCAAGTCGCTAGAACGTCTCGCCCCGCAATCTTGACGACAGACGCAGCAAGAGCCTCTGGAAACCAAGTAAGGAATTTCAATCTACAAGAGTATAGACTGACCTTTCGCCTTCTTCCGGGATATCAAAGAAGCCAGAATGAACATCGGCCCATTGAGGATGGTACCTGGCAATGCAAGTATTGTCCAAACTACGAGAAGCCCAACTCGGTAGGTTAACAAGCCCAAAGTCTTCCAACCGGCTTTCTGAGCTCTCGGAACCTACCCAAAAAAAATTAGTGCAAGCACTGACGATACAAAGAAGCATATTACTTGGTGATCACGTAACCCAAGGTCTCTCACAAGGCGGTTATACTTGAGCACCCCTTCTCGAAGCTTCTGTACGCGTGGTTCATCCTTGAAATGAGTATAGCCTTCCAAAAGACGCCTGTTTAGTTCGACAACTTGGCCAAGTGTCAAATGTTGACCAGGAGTCTTGTATAAACGCCGAACTGCTTGGATGAGCTAGGAAATATTGAGAAATTATCTGCCCTGGAAGCCTCGGACAAAAACCTTTGACAAACCATCAAGGTATCATAATCAGGAGCCCTGATTGTTACGGTTTTCAAGGCATCATAAATAAGATTGAGAGTTCTTGCGACGGCTTCTCTTTTCTGTGTCCCCCCCTGTTTAAACATCTCAACATACTCTGGAGGAACATCGAGAGCGCCGCCGAATTCGACCACTGCCCGTGACCTGAATCTATGGGCGTGGAAGTACGAAAGCCCCACTGGAACGATCTTGACGCGAACATTGGGATCATTCGCCATCGCACCCAAAGCCATGATTGATACTCCGGCTTTTAGCGGTAGCAAGTCTGTGCGATCATGGCTACCGCCTTGGATGGACTTGTCATGTTCTGCACCTTAGACTTGCCATTGATATGCACGCACCTTCAGGGAATATGCCAATGCTTCCACCTTGAGTCAAGCACTCGTAGACATGACGGTACATATCTTGCTGGTCGACGTATGGCATTTTCTTAAAATCCAATCCATGCACTCCCTCTTGCCGTAACTCCGACAATTTCTCCCTAATCTTTGACGTTCCTTTTCCACTTTCACCGCCAAACTCCCTTTTGATTCTCAACTTGGTGTCCGAAATCACTTCGCTCACTTCAGCAACCAAAGAGTTCATTGTTTTGGAGAGCATAATCTGCATCCTGGGCTTCAATTCCAGAGTAAACTTTGTGCTGTCGCCCAAAATGAGGCAAGGATCGTCGGGGGACAGATAGATGCGTCCTGTAGCAGGCGAAACATAATCCGCTGCCCGGGCGACAGGAACTTTGTCGTTACCGTAAATAGAAGGACAGACAAAAGAACTAAGAAACGCACTGCTATCCATAAGTCGGGCAAAAAACCCCACAGCTTTCCTTTCCATACTCTTTGCAGCTGTAAGGAACTGAACATGGCGACGTGTCTCCTTGTAAACTTCCAGGGCCAGAAGGAGCGGGTCAAGAAACTACATCCGGAATTGGTTGAACAAAGATTCTCTGAGCACTAGATGAGCCAAAAGTACTTGGTTGTTGTGCGGGGCACCGACAAATATCACTGGTCCGTCACGAGGTATGTTGAACGCGCCTCGAGGTCGTATCTCGCGAAAGAAGATTTGGGTAATAACCCTCCAGAATAGCATTGCAGCATCGTAAGTGGCGGTATCCTTCGTAACGAGGACCATGGCGGGTGGAACAAGGGAGTGCAAGGAAAGGAAGGGCGTTTTTGCATGGAACAGCCAACGATCACACACAAAACAATACCAAATATGCTATTTAATACCCCTACGAGATCGTATAGGACTATCTATAAGTATCTTACACATCCTTGCATACCGAAAGTCACACCAAAGAACTGTAAGACGTGTACATTAGCCGGGAGAAGTTCGAGCTGTCCGACTCTGCGACGAAGTAGTGCTGAACGTGCTCGATCTATATTGGAAAATGTCGTGGAGTCTGGATAATTTCTCTTGTTGTTGAGCAGAAACTTCCGGGCTGATTCGCTTCATAGCGTTCTCATCGCTGGCATTGGGCGATGTCGGTGTGCCACCATAGCTTGACTCCAGTTCTGTAGATACGAAGTCAGATGAACTAGACTGAAACAACGCAAGGGACTGACTCGTCAAGGTATCGGCAACCACAACTTCCCTCTCTGCATCTTCGACAGCACGGCTCGCTAGAGCGCGGGTGATATATTTTCGGAACGCAGTTCCTGTTGACTCTAGTAACTTGTCTACTCGAGGCTTCTTATGCGGGTACTGCTTCAGAAATTGATGAAGCTCGGTGATGCCCTCCTTGTGTAATGCACCTGTTGTCTCGCTAGATATGTGGCCGATGATAGCAAGTAACTGAGCATCAGGGTCGGGTTCTTCAACGACCGGAGAGACCACAGGATTTCCATTGGTTGAGGACAAACTCGGGCTTGTCCGGTGGCTGGGTGAATGCCGATGCCCGACTGACGCAGATGATGCAGTCTCTTGGGGAGAAGATGGTCTACTGGACGTCTGTGAGACTGGTCGTGTAGTTTGCTCGCTGGAGTCACCATTCCGCTGGGCGTCCGCACCGGGACGAGAGCTCGAGTTAAGAATTCGATAAACATAAGGATATACTATGGCGGCGGATGGGTCGTCGAATGCAGCCGAAAGTAGGTCATAGACGTCATCGCCGTAGTGAGCTATTTTTACATTAGGAAAAAACCATCAGAAAGCATCGATTTACTCACCGACAACATGTTGTATAATGACTTTGATTGTTCTCAATGGCATATCACCACAAGGCACTTTATTCGTCGCCCGTGCACGCCATTCATTGGGAGGAACGGATTGCAGGAAATACTCTATAGCTGGGAACAATTCAACAGGGTCCAGTCTTTGTTCGCTGAGATCTTGAGGTATATTGCGAGCCAGTTTCCAAACACACTTTAGCACCAGTTCGGCCACCTTAGCCTCCTTCGACTCGGGTAGGGTGCCGTTACTTGGGAAAGGTTTAACGATCTGTAGTAAAAGAGCAAAAAGAGCACTGACCGAGGATCAGTCACGAAAAAATGTTACTGCATGAGTATGCTCACCGGAATATCGACATCCTTCTGGCAGTTGCAAACAACCTCAAGATTATCATGTTAATGAAACGCGATAGATCCTTCACTTTTTTGACGGTGCTATCATCAGTTTCGAGAAGCCTTAGCGTTAACTCTTCCAACAGTGAGGTTAAGATGTGCACAGTCAATGTTTCCGCCAACATAGTGTGATCACAAAAGTTATTCAGCGTCTGAATGAGGTGTTTTGCGAGTCGGAAATTATCATCGGGCACCAGATGCTCTGGACGTTGGAAGACATGCGCCATTTGCAGAGTAATTGTCTCGATCAAGCCTTCCGCTTGCTCGGCTAGTTCGCGATAGAGAGGAAACTCGGGGCCGACCTCTGGTCCGATTGATAGAATTTTTTGTATTTTTTTGAGGGCTTCCACACTACGGGCGGCATCACTGCTGAGAATGCTTAAAATAGTGGTCGCGATATCTTCGGATGGGGGTATATGCATGGCGAACTCGAGTTCTTTCTCCGCGAGGGGAAGCTCTTGTTCAGGACTCGCATTGGAAGGTGCGGGCTCATCCATGAGAGCCTGCGAAGCTGCTACAGAAAACGCCGCACGGGGACGGCCAAGCCTCGAAGGCAAAAGGCTCTTTGGCCGTGCAATGCCTTTTGGAGAGCCGGATAGGGTTGTGGAAGGATTGTCAAGCGATTGTGTTAGGTGCGATGTACGTACAGGTGATTCGGACCGAGTAACACTGGAGACAGTTGGTGATCCGGAACGCACGGTATAGGCAGGCGAAGTCGGACGGGCAAGTCGTGAGCTGCCAGCGACAACAGAAGGGCTAGCTGGCCGGGGCAGAGCCGCTATGCGCGAGACCACAGGGGAGCCAGGTCTTGTGACGCCAGCAGCTAACCGAGCTACTGCAGGAGCAACGGCTGAGGGGGTAGGCGGGAGTACAGTCTCCTGTTTTTCATGAGAACTAGGCCCTGGTATACGCCGTAGCCGTTCTTCTAACTGAGTCTTGTCCTTTGGAGGAAGTGGGCCGACCAGTGACCAAACCTTTTCACCAACAAGGATATATCCTTCACTGCGAGGGTAAATGTTAGCGAAATAATCACTTCTAAAGTAAAATAAGCAACAACATGCCTTAGAGCACCCAGTGCCGATTTGCGAACGTAAGAATCTTTGTCTGAAATCATAGATGCAACGATGGGAAATGCTTTGGTAGGTTCACATGCCCCCATTCCTGACTTCTTCAGTATAGCCGCGATCTCATCGAGGCTCCCTTGGCGAGTTTTCGCGACTTTCGATTTGAGCCCGTAATCAAGGAGTAATTGAAATACTCGGCTGTAGGCATAAACTTTTGGAAGGGTCTTGATTATTTGTTGAACTCGAACTCGAACTTGTTCTCTGGCATCACCAAGCTGATCCATTCGTGCATCAGTACACGAATAAAGTAACGAAGAGTTAGGGAAAAGGCACCTTAAATATAATCGTTGGAATGAAGCAGAGTGCTTCTCCGTCCGTCAACTGATAGTTTACGCTTCGTAGAAAAGCTAGCACTGCTTCAACAACGTCCAGGCATTTAGAAATCAGATTAGGCTGAGGCTCGTGAACCTTTATAGAAGCGTATTTGAGAGGCAGATCGAGGTTAGCCAAGCAAACTGTCTCGATGTTTTCATCTGTATTCTGAGCATTAAGATAGAAATCGCTGATAGTAGTCAGCCCGTTGATGTGGTCGTTAACTGCATTATGATCATGACTGAATAATCGTGACACGAGCTCCTTCGAAGCGTGGGGCTCCATTTGGGATTGCAGAAGGTCAGCGAGATCTTTGCGAGTTGGTCCACTCTCATTGATCCATTTTTGGGCGTCTTTGCCGCATCTCGCTTTCTTCGCATCTAAACTAGCCCCAAAAAATACCAATGAGGGCGCAGGAGATGCAGGCGAAGCTGTAATGGCCCCAGGTCGCTTGATACCACCAATGGCTGGTTTTACACGAGAAGCTGACACTTCAGCAGGAGTTTCTGAGCGAGATTCAGGGCGGCTGGTGCCTTGAGGTAATAATCGACGAACACCAAGTTTTGGTTTGGCAATGGATGGAGGAAACATTGTCGGAGGAGGTGACTCTGGAGGTGGATTATGCGAAGCAGATGGGGCAGAGGTAGTAACTGGTGCCGCGGTAGGGACTTTGGGAGCTACAACACCTATCGAGTTGGACTGCGGTTCTGGGCGAGCAGCTTGAATCAGAGGAACAGCGCTTGCGCGAGAAGCAGGTTTGAGGGAGTTGGTTTGATTCAGGACATAGTCAAAACCAGCAGACGCTATCAAGGGAGTTAGCAACGCCTGGGCACTCTTTCGCACGTCGCTACTGCGGTCATCGAGAGATGCAATCACTGGAGAGACCCAAGACTTAAGATCTACAGAGGGGGAGGGAGGATGTTCTTTGAACCAGTCCGCCACCCAACTCATTAGGGTACCTTTCTGCATGGGATTTGACGTCTCCATTCCGCTTGCTATCCCGGATACAAGGGCGTCAATACCATCACAAGCTGAAGAAATAGAAGTCAAGACTTGAAGCCCTGCGGCACGAATTGGAGCCTTTTGATCAGCTAAAACCATGCAAATTGCCGGAACAAGAAGACGAGCATGTTTCTCGAATGGTTTGCCCATTCCAGTGGCGATGCGGCTGATTATATCGAGAGCCAGTGTCTGGACCGCTTTGTTCTGATCCGCTAATCTTGCTTTGAGTATTTGACCTATCTCTCCTAAAAATAAGTGTAAGACACTGTTTATGATGAATGAAGGAAAGAGTCTATATACCTAGGGTACCTTTGAGACGTTTGTTACTCCCTTGGTCGAGAATCGCTTGAAGTGATTCAAGAGCTTCTTTCCTTGTCTTCCACGCATCACTTTTAGCGTCTGCTAGGATCGAGGTCCCTTTCAATAAGCTTTCTAGCTCAACCCTAGGGAATAGGTCATCCAATGGATCACTGTGCTGGCTTTTACCAGCCGACCCAGATCCAGACGAAACCATGGCAAGATCTGCCGATGTTCTAGTTGGCTCTGGGGCGGGAGTTCCATCAACCTTGTCAAACTCAGACGTTATGGTGTTTAGTAACTGTGGGTTCAGATCTTCCAAAAAATCCTTGATACCTGTGATGAAGATACTGAGCAGGAACAGCTGATATCACACGCAATTGAAGGCTTACTGGGGCCAGCATATAACTTGACTGTGACTAGGGTTTTTGTGGCACTAGTTCGAACAGCAGCATTGGAATTTTGCAATGCAGTTTTCAGGAAATCGATGAGGTTTCGAAGCGCCAGACCAGCTATGCCGAACTCCGTCAATGCCGTGTTTATCCAAGAAATCGCGTCGACCAGGACTTTTGGGGCCTTCTGCTTTGACAACGGTTCATAGGCTGCATGCACGGTAGTCTTAGCAATGCGGTATACTTTGAATATGTAAAAATCATACCCTGATTCAAGATGAACTGCAAAGAAGTCTTCTCGGCGAAAAGCAATAAGGTATCGCCGGCAGGTTTTTTAAGTTTCATATCTCCAAGTTTCTCGGTTAGATGTCCAACGCTCAGTGCTGGACACGACCGTCCGAAAGACGGGCACTTCTCGGCGAGGAGAGAAAGGACGGCGTATACTTTAGTTGAAACCTGTGTAATTCGATAGATTAGCCATGAGCAGGAAAAAACAAAATCTTATATATATATATACTTGGAAATTCTTCTCTGTCCAGCATTTCTTTGCTAATGCTCTCACCACGACTTCAGCATCAAGGTCATTAACTTCCCCTTCGACCCAGGTAATCATTTCTTCGAGGGCGGCTAATCTAGTCTTCCAGTTTGCGTCTCCAAGGTCGGCCATTATCGAAGCAGGTAAGGTCTCCTCAGCAAGAACCTCTGCATCTTCCGGATTATGTTTATACTTAAAGGTGTCAAGGGCCCCAATCCCCGAGGGAGGAGCTGGTTTAGAACTTTTAGGAGGCACGGCCAGCACGACAGGCTTCTTAGGAGCTGATGAACTGGATAAGACAGGCGGCTTTTTGGGCTGTTGGTATTGCACTCATTCAGGAAACATAAGGGATCAAAATACCTCCACTTACGACAGCTTTGGGGGCCGGTTTACTGGCTGTTACCTTGGCATTTGAAACCTCGTCCTCGTTAGAAGCCGGTTTAGGGACAGGGGCCTTTGGAGGCACGGCCTTGGGAGGTTGTGCAGGGGCCTTTGGTGCAAGAGGTCTTGGCGGGGCCGATTTGGCTGACGTGCACTTGACCTTGGCTTTTTCATATGCTTCTTTCACTTTGGCTTTTCGTACGTCTGACAAACCCTCCATAACTGCTGTAAGAGGTCGTTCACCGATCATCTTCATCAAGACTCCAAGGCAAGTCGCTGCCTCATTCCGTGCGCCTTCGAACCCATCTTCAAGCAAAACTGCTAGGGCTTCTGACATGGGCTTGATCTGCGCGGCTTGAACTGGCGAAGAAGAGGTTGCAAGGCATCGACCCAAAAACTTGAGTGTTCCTTCTTTTACTTGAGGATTTTTCGATTTCATTGCTGGTTCAATGTCAGGGATGACATCTGACAAGGTCATCTATGTGTCATTAATTCATGATCAATTCTTGATGTGTACGGCTCCACAAAAAAGCTCACTGTGGCAAAGACGGCATCTAATGCGGTCCCAATGGCATCCGTAACATTGGCCTTTCGCTCTTTCAATCTTTCTAGCATCAAGGAAACTACACCTTCTCGATACCTCGTGAAAGAGGACATTAACCCTTTGGCAAGCTCCTCGATACAAGAGGATGCGACTATAACACAGTTGATGTTTGCGTCTGCGGACACTCGAGATGCGAGGGATTTCGCCAGTTCACTAAGTTCAGATGCTTCCTTGATTCGAGGGGTCGAGGTCAAAAGTGTCAGGAGTTCGTCGAGAGCCTCTTTGCGTTCTTTCCATTTCGTGGATTTGAGTGCTGTTTGAAGACTTGACGAAATCTTTGGAACGATATCAACCGGTTCTGCAAGGACACGTGGATCGAGATTGACTTCTAGAATACGAGGTTGAGCACCGAACGGAAACCGGGATATGAGCACTCACCTTGAGTTTCTCCTCCAGAGGTATCGCCTGCTTGTTCATTGCCACTCTCAACATCCTCTGTTTCACGAGCTTGTTGGCGGGTAACCCTCTCAGGTTTGAGCGTTCCCTTGCCCTTCCCGTCGCGCTCCATAGCATCAAAAGCTTCTTTAAGCTCCTTCACCTGAACAGGCTTCAAGTCTGTCAACCATGGCTCAATTCCAGGTCCCAGATACTGATATAATACGTGGGTAAGCGCTGTTCCTTCCGCTCTGACCGTCTTATCACTGTGTGAGAATATTTTGGGCAAAGCTTTCAAAAGTTGAGGTACAGGCGTCACTTGAACACCGAAGACACTGGAGATATCGAGTGAGATCTAAGTACAACACGGGACGAAGACGACTCACCGAATAATTTCTTTTAGTGCAAGAATACACCCTGCCACAGATTTGGGTTGCTTTGCTCCTAGCCCAGGAAGTACATCATTCTGAAATTCGGAGTAAGAATGAGATATGGGTCGCATGCTAAGAGCACACCTATCTGACGTACCACAACCCCTGCACCGCCGTTCTCAACTTCGACATATTGCAGAGCCAATTCTAGAGCCTGAGTCTTTGTCCCAGCTCTTGCTGATCCGAAACATTTGTCAACCAAAGCAGGTATCACGGCATCGCGAGTCTTCGCAGCAGTTTCTCCGGCAAATTTGACGAATGCCACCAGACACTCTACGCCTTTCTCTTGTGCTACCGCATTCGAGTCTGTAACTATCTTCTTCAGCAAGTCAGGGTTGTTAATATAGGGTTTGAACGCGGGATCAGTGTCCGAGGCAGTAGTTTGGAAAGTCTTGACGAGAGCTTCATACGCGCTGACACGAGCTTTCCAGTTCTTGTGAGCTAAACGATCGGATATCGATAGAGTCGAAAAGTCCTCCTCCTGCGGAGGTTGGCCGTCCATACTTCAAGCTTCAAGCTTCAAGGATGGGTTCAACTTTGAAATATGAGAAAACGCGTTCACAACGGTATGGTGTTGATATCTGATTCTTCAATTTCTAAGTCTTGTGATCCACAATAACATCACGTGAATCTATTCAAGATGCCTCCCGGCGGCCAGACAGGCACCAACCAACTCTACCACCTCAAGAATCCGTTGCATGTCATCCTCGACGACCTTTGTTCCTTGCTTGCGCTGTAGTTCCAATGTTATGAAATGTCTCCTGGCTGCCGCGTCTCTCTCCTGTAGCATACCCAAGTTGTGGTAGACAACCGATAACAAGTATTGGACGTGTGATAAAGACGTATTGATCTCCAGTGTCCGATAGTCCCCTTCTGCGATTGTTAGGTACAGAAGTGCTTTTTTGAGTCCGTTGTCTGAAATCAAAAGTGACTCGCGACGCATGTACAGTAAGTGTATCTCCACATACCAGTAGATCCCCCTGAAGCAGCTATAATACTTCGCGCAAGAGTAAAACATGCAAAAGCGCGCTGTTCAAGGTCACTTCCATTGATGACCTAGCACAGTCAGGACGCCACAGCACATTGATTATAGAGTAGGTCACTTACTTGTGGCATTATTTCCTCTAAAATCCTTTGGGATCTTTGAGGTAAATGAAACTCTACGCTGACATCGGCCAATAGGATGATGCCTGTCCTGTAGTCACTAAAACGAGTCAAAAACTCTGAGTGCCACAAAGCTTTTAGTAGTTGGTCGATAGCTGATGTAGCTTGATCGCAACGCTGTTTCCAGTTTCCATGTTGGAGCAAAAAATGAAAGAAGACTGAATCAAACATACGCGCATCTGAATGACTTCATATAATAGGTCGCGAACTTTGTCCGCAGACGCAGAAACCGCATTGTGAATATATTCTCTAGGGTTGTAATCACCTGGTGGTCGACGAGGAAGAAGAAATTCTCGAAAGAGTCGATCCTGGCCGCTACGTAAAGCATTTGATGAAAAATGCGAATTAAGTTGTAAATGAACACCTACCGGCGAGTTGCACGTAAAACAAGAATATGCCAGATTTCTTGAGCCCAAGCCGTGTAATCATTGATCCTGAGTCCTCGCCAAACGTCGGGCTCTAGCAGCATAGCAAGTGCTTCAGAGTAAGATCCTTGTCTGGCTCTCTGAGATAATTCTTAAGAGAGAGATTTGCAAACTAAGTCGTTACACCAACCCGATATGCCCTATTTAGAAACATGGTGATTCTATTGTGGTCATCCGTGCCCGATTGAGTGAAGGCCAATACAATAGATTCCTCAACAGAAGCAAGTTTGCCGCAACCTGTCCAAAAATAACAAATTGGCTCTCGTTGGCGTCAGTGTGTTGGTGGTAGACTAGGGGATACCTATAGCATCCCAGACCACAGATTGTACTGCATGCTGCGACCATTGTTCTTGGTCAACTAACGGGGTACCCTGAGTATCAAGCCAATGATCATACAACCCAGTTGCTTGATCTATCTTGATAAACGCTGTGCTCAAAGGCTGAGCCTGTTTAACATCAGCGTGGTCAAACGGTACATGATTCCATATAAAACGAACATTTTCAGTTTCCAGGAGTTTCTTGACATCGAAGAGGACTTCAAGAGGATGTAAATCTGGCTGTAGCTCATTCAACGTGGGCTTTCGCCCAGGCTCTATCGGAGGAAGACGATGTAACATGCTGTGCTATATGAGTAACCGCAAGTGCATTTGAGAAATAAGAGTTTCGACCTAATACAATGTTGTAATGTGAGCTTGTCTCCACAAGTACGAGCGACAGTGATCGCCTCCATTAAAAACTGGAGCCAGGTGAGCAGGACGACAAAAGTAAAGTCTAATGGACGCTACCTTTCGAGCTGCAGTGATTTCATTACGCAAATAATGCATGCGAACCAGATTCAACAAAGCAAGTTGTCGAACTCCCCTGTCGTATATTGAGAAAGTACCAATCAAAACATCATCTGACGGACTTACGAATCATTATTCTCGTGGAAATGTTGTTCGAAGAAACGCCGAAGGTTCTCCGTGGCGACATTCTCGTCACCAGTGGTGTGTCCTTTTTCCCATCTAAAAGGAATCGACTTAGATATCCGGAGCAGAGTTCGCTGTATTATCCTTACGCCTCGTAAGAATCTGGCTTGGCCCAGGATTTCTTGTCCGCCTGGGTCTTAAAAATCAACAGGTCGGCTAGGAGAAACGATGTCTAGCGAGATCAAACAGTTCGCCCAAGATAAATAGGGCTCACAGTTGCTTAATTGGTCTTTGACAACGGGCTCGTATCCGGCAGACACATCACCATGGCACCAAGACTGATAGTCCTTTTGAAGTTTCACGACACCAGAAAATGACAGTTTTATGAAGCTGACGAAACAACGTCGGCAGAAGTAGCCAAATATGGAACGACGCATCTACGCAAGTGATGTGAGAAGGGATTTTATGGCGGTAATAACATAGTATGTACCAGCACCGGTGGTTCCTACATCAAGGAATCAGTCAGTATCTAGCAAATATCGAAGAGTACCACTGACGTCTTCGGCCTTTTCCACAAAAAGTGAGGGAAGATCTAATGAAATTTAACAAAATGAATAACAGACGTTAGAATCTATCGACGTACTTCCAAAGAAATTGGTAATTTGATCAGCGCTCGTGAGATCAGCATACTAGATGGTATATACTTAGTCCAAGTAGCTTATAGAGCCATGTATCTTACAACAGCTCTAACAGCAGCTATCACTCTTTGAGACTTCTCAGAGTCAGCGCTCGGGCCACTACAGATTGTTTTCATTAGATCATAGTGAGATTGTGGCCGCGAAACCTGGATAGAGGCATTCTGGTAGACATTCAAAGCAGTGGTTTGATAACATACCTCCGATATCTCATTGAGAAGAGTCCGATACAAGTGGAGCAGGAAAGGGGGAGGAATATCTTTGCAGTCAGGTTCTTTGAAGGCAGAAACAAGAATTGTCAACAGATTGACGTGATGGGGTCGGAGGACATGGTCTGTAGGGGGAGGCGCGTCATCCATCAAGGGCTCCTACGTAATGTCGTACTTAATTTTCAAGAGAAGTCGGTGTCGATATCATACAAGTTTATGTGTCCGTGAAACGCGTTGAACAAACGCGCTACCAATGGGTACTGTAAGTACCAACACTGCCGCACGTGGACCACGCCCCGTTTTAGTTGCCGTTGAGTTACCGGTCCTCCCATCAATAATTTTAGGCTGGCAGACTGCAGTACACGTACTTAACTCCCTTCGATCCGTCGCTTCAAACAAATGGCAGCCAAGGAAAATAGCAAACGATCCGCACCACCTTCCCTGGTAGATATAGCACAAATATTGCCTCATCTAGTTACCCACTCAATTCCAGGGTCCTTCCAAAAAGCGCAAAATAGTATCCTCGAGATCTGGGACACAATTACGACCAAAGAAATATCCCACAAAGCCGAAGGAGAACGGAAAAGAGAAACTTTCTGATCGTAGGACGATACCAATACCCAACGCTGACGATGCAGATGACGTTGACTTGTCTGACCAGGATTTGGAGGTCTTCGAGGAATATGGGGGTGCTGCGTCTTTCTTGACCTCTCTAGACAAGAAAGGAATAGCACGGTATGATATCAATCACCCATCACATCCTTTGTTCTTTTCAAGATTATTTCAGGAGTAAAAAAGAAACTGAGCGTCTACATCGTCTCAATAGACCTGTCAGGCACGCAGTAAACGACAACCTGCCTTCGATAAGTTCAGACGACGAAGAAGATGATGGCAGTTCTTTCAGGAGTTCGAGCATTGAATATCTATCAATATTGGAGGACGATTCGGGATTTTCAGATAACAATGACCTTTCGGATGTTGAGATGGCGTACGAGAAGGCTCCTCGAAAACACCGTTCTTCATGGGAGATTGAAGAAAATCAGGGTGTAAAGGGTCTTCCAATAAAACTTCCCGGTGGCGACGTCCGTCCTACCGGAAAGGTGACGTTGGCACCTGCTACCGATAGTGGCGAAGAGAGCTCAGACAACGACGAACCAAAGTCCGACCTAGAAGAACAACCGCAAATGATTGATGACGTCTCGACTGGAGCACGTTTTGGACGATCAGCGGTGATAGATGTTGTTTCGAACAAGTCCAAGGCCGCACGCAGACATACTGCCAAAGAACAGATAGCAGGAATATGTCAGGAAATCGTTTCAGACCCAGAGAACAGCGTGAGTTTATAGTTTCATCCGTCCATATTCATCCCATGAATTATTATAATAGCTCGGCCTTTTGAGGCGACTTCATACGTTTTCACTATCAGAAATTACAACATCATCCCATCCGGACCCTGTACCAAACGATCCAATTATCAGGAAACTCTCCATGCTTTCACAGTTAGCCGTGTTCAAGGACATCATCCCTGGATACCGAATTCGAGCTTTGACCGACAAAGAAAAGGCAGAGAAAGTCAGCCAAATGGTGGCTCGGACCAGAGACTGGGAGCAAGGCCTAGTGACGGTGTACCAGACGTATTTGCGTTCTCTCGAAGCTGAGCTAAAAGGTACCACCTCCCCATACTGAATCTCGTTCCGAGTTTACATTTCTCTAGCTCGTAGCGACTTGGCGGATATGGCACTACAATCTATGTGTACATTGCTGAAAGAAGCCACCCACTTCAACTTCCGCGTCAATCTCATGAGCTGCATTGTCGCTAGATTGAGCAAAAAAACATGGGATTCAGTACGCGCTTTTTTGTTAATCCTCTTAGTGTCGGAGTTCTCACACCAGTCAAATATCCAGTCTTCCGAGCTGTGTCTTAATACTCTCATTCATGTATTCCGTGAAGACCTTACCGGCGTCGTTTCATTGGAGATAGTCAGACTCCTGAACCGCATGATTAAGGAAAAACGGTTCAATGTCCACCCAGAGGTGCTTTCATGCCTACTTCACCTACGGCTCAAGACGGAATTGGGTGTTCGGGCATCAGACTCTTCTGTGGATAAACACCTCAAAAAGGAGTCCAGTAGCAAGGCTGCCGCCCGGCGAGCTAAGGGAAAGAGTACTGAGCTACCACATCTGAGCAAGAAGGCGAAGAAGGCTCTTAAAGAAAGACAGGAAATTGACAAAGAATTCCGTGAAGCAGAGGCTGAAATCGACAAGGAACAGCGAGCAGCCACAGTGAGTGCTTTTTGGTGTTCCAAACCATCGGGTCTTTCTGAACAAATCTCTCTTTCCCCTTAGCAAACTGAAACACTGAAGCTTCTCTTTGTTCTCTACTTTCAAATCCTTAAGAACACACGCCCGACTCCACTTTTGCCAGCAGCCTTACATGGCATTTCAAAGTTTGCACACCTTGTGAACATCGACTTCTTCAAAGACCTTCTGGCCGTCCTCAAGGAGTTGATCTCACGCGAATCAGATGACGACGACGACACTGTTGATCCCGGTGTCACATCTGTTAACAACATACGGCATCGTCTCTTGTGCATCGTTACAGCTTTTGAGCTTCTATCAGGGCAAGGCACGTCTATAGATCTAGTCCGCTCAAATCGCTCTTTCAACTGACTCTTGTGTCGATCACAGGAGAAGCGCTCAACATTGATCTGAGCGACTTCATTTCGGCATTGTATTCGTTGATCCTTCCGTTGAGCCTCATGATAGACATTAATACCACGGCACCGTCTCTGGGCACTAAACCTGTGAAGATCCAGTCTATCTCTGACATGCTATTCAGGACACTCAACCTTGTGTTCTCGCCAAGATCGCTAGGAGCTACAGCTCCTCCTGGACGGTCCGCGGCTTTCGCAAAGCGCCTACTGACGGCGTCTCTGCATTGGCCGCCCGCAACTGCACAACGGGCGCTTGAATTCGTGGAAGGGCTCATAGCTAAAGATCCCAAGCTTGAAACTTTGTTGTCCACAGAAGAGCGGACCTTTGATGGTACATACCGCCCTGATTTGGATGATCCACACCTCTCAAATCCATTCGGGACCTCGTTTTGGGAACTCCACGTATTGCGAGAAAAACATTGGGATGCTCAGGTCAGCGCGGAAGCGGAGAGGATCCTGAACGTCGTTCGTTCGTGAGGGGGTACTCCAATATTCTACAGGCTATTATAACTACATAGTGATTAGATATACAGATACTAAAGGCTAGTAAGACAGCAATCATGTTAATTGTAATAATCCGTTGAGAGTTGCGGGGGAAATGTTTACAAGTATGAATGTTCAAACTCAACATACTGTTCACCAGTACGGAGTCGTGATATATCCTGTTCTCAGGTCATGTGAGAGAATATTAAAATGACGGGGTAGAAGTGGTTATGTCGGGTGTTATTAACAAGCGTTAGTACACACGAAGTGAAGGGGATGTTGCCTGTGCGGATGCGGGAGATGAGATGGAAGGGTAACCATGGTAGGCAGAGCTCGCGAGAGGGAGATGTGGTCCGGGCGAGGCCAAAGGAGGTGATTTCGACATCGTTGTCCAGCGCGTCAACTTGGCAGATGGCATAAGACCCATGTTCAAGTCATAGATCAGGTATAACACTGTTTCATCGTCGATGATGATGTCTTGTGTAATTCTCGTGGGTATGGCTAGACATGGAGGAATGAATCAGAGATAGAGCATACAAAGGACACATCAACTTACCGGTATCAAGCCACCTACATCGACTTAGCGAGGACTCCGGGAGGATCGCGTTCACGATTCCCATCTCTATGTTAGAGACGTCAAGTGCACCTACCATTTCTGATGTGCACATGTTGTTGGTGAATACCCTGGTGATACATCTACCAGAGCTGTTCCACAACCTAGAGAGCGAGACGGTGACAACGAAACCGTCCTGAGATGATGTACTTCGGATGCCATCATCTTGTGGAATATCCATGCGCAATTGAAGTGCAAGCGGCATACGAATGGATGAATGTGGAGACATCAGTGCATCAAGTTTGATCGAGAGCGGTGCCATGCCATCCGCCCAGAGACATATGGACGTGGCCCGACTCGGCGACTGTGGGTACGAATATGTACCGATTCCTGAAACGCTGTCGGAGACAGCTTGAGATGTGATGGGCTTGAAGGAGTGGGTGTAACCCCGGTCATAGTAGGCACCGAGAGGGTAAGGTGCATTTTGTATGGGCAAATGGTCGTGAGGGTGGTCTTGTACAGCCGTGTCGACGGGGTATATGGACATGGAAATCGGCATGGACGTGGTATACACAGCTGATGGCACGTAAGAGGATATGCAATCTCTGGACGGAGGTGAATGAGAGCCGAAAGCATAGCCACCTGTGACCTGCTCGGGAGACGGAGGAAAGTCTTGCTGTAGTTCCGGAGGGGAAAAATCAGACAAAGTAGAGTTAGATGAGCTGTCGGCCTCATCGAATTCCAATGAGATCAAGGAGCTATCCTCGAGCTTGACAGGCGTATCCGGCGGAGGCTCTTCGCCACCGGCGACCAAATAAAATTCTAGAACTCTTGTTTCAGCGAACGGATGACTACCGCAAAAAATCAATGGACCTGGTTCCCCTTTCCACATATTTCTCAATACTTGGATGTGGCTTGCAACCTGTTTTTTGGACCGGTCGATCCCGGCTTTCTGGAGATAATCTACCAAGAATTGATTGCGCCATCTGCTGCGCCCGCGAGATTGAGAATAAGTAGCCCAAGGAGACCTCCAGTAATCATGCAGACCTGACAAATTTCGGTGGAGGAGAGAGGTGAAGAACAAGGAGAACGCACCTTGGACAAAAATCTTCTCGATGCTTTCTGGCCAAACTTCAATGCCACTGCCATCTTTCAAGAGTTTGCGATGCTTCCGCTGGGGTGTTAGAGAGCTTGTAGGGGGCTTGGTGGAGGCGGACATGGCAGACTGGCGAAAGGGGAGGGATAAACGAAACTCGGGGGCTTATATACATGGGTCCGGAACTATATGGTCGGACGAAAAGACCACAGCGATGGCCATGCGAGATGGGATGTGAGATCCGAGATCCTTTCCGCGTTAGGCAGGTGGGGACCACTGGACTGGATATTGTCGGGATAAGGCTCTGTCAGATCTGGAAGATGAAAACAGTCAGTGGCGAGCAGGAAGTGCCCATTCTGATAGACATTGTGTTCTGGCTGTGCTCTACTGTGTTTTCCTTCCTCGCACACGGCCGTTTGCAACGACCCAGACGCACCTTTGTACCTGCCAAATCGAGCAATTGACTCGAGAAAGCGCGGCATCTTATCAGATCTCGCGGAAGCAGATTTGGGGCTGTCCCAATGCGGAAGGTGAGACCCCAGAACAAATGATATCGGCGATCATCCAAATGGGGAAGCGTGAGAGCCATCCTCCCGCGTAGCTGACACAACCCGCCCAATGCTCATGTCTTCTGTGCAATCGCTGACCCAGAAATGGCTGCGCCACAACGTCCAGCCCTACTCCAATCCAGACCGCGTCTACGCAGACATAGATCTCCTTCTCCCCCGTTATTCTACTCTGCGCCCCAAGTCCGATGTATACAGTTCTGTCCTTCTCCTACTTTCCTCTCCCATCTCTGACCTCCAAGCAGCATTTGATGATGGCCGCGCTCAGTTGCTCCTCTGCCTTCATGGCCTCCTTCCAATCTCTTTTCGTGGTGCATCATACAACATTCCTGTGGCAATCTGGCTCACGCGAGAATATCCAAATCGCCCACCTATTGCCTATGTTGTCCCGACCAACGAGATGCTTGTCAAGCCAGGAAAGTATCTCGACGTTAGCGGACGATGTAACATCGAATACATCCAGAACTGGGAACGTAAGAGCGAGGTGCGTCTCTGCTACATATACCTTCGTGCATCTGTGCTAATCGACGTTGTATCATCATAGGGCTGCAATCTGTCTGCTCTAGTAGAGGCCATGCATGATCAGTTCTCACAGGAACCTCCTGTGTATGCGAAGCCTCCACAGACAGCAGGTTCGGCGACTTCGTCGCGACCGCTCACCAGTGGAGACCCCCGTGATAGACCTCCTCCGCCTTTGCCACCATCACAGCTCGTGCCTCCTACAGGGCCGATCTCCCCCGATCGTCCTGCACTCCCTCCAAGACCTGTCCCAGCGGCAATTTATTCACCACTTGGAGCTCGATCTCAAGCGGTCGCTTCTCCCCTACGCGTATGTCACCGTAGACCCCACCAATCTATCACATGCTCAAATGTACTACTAGTCACAGGAAAGTCCTAGCGTCCATGGAGTTACGCCAGAGCGTCCTTCGCCTCCTCCGGATCATTTACCACCACAATATCGAGGCTACTATACAGAGCCTACAACACCTCCCAGATATGCCACGTCCAATGCTCCTGCATCCACACATACACAGCACCAACCCAGTGACGTTGGTCACAAAAACCTCTCTGCTAGCCCACCTCAGCTCCCACCGACGGCGGCTCCAGCGCCCTCAAATCACGCCATAGACCCTCAGACCCCTTTTCAGCCTTCCCGGGAACAGCCGATTGCCCAACCAATTCGGGCGCCCATTGTTGACCTCCTTGATGAAGATTCTCCGGATACCCCACCGGCCTTCGCACCGCCTCCGCCGCGTCCACCGAACCCGGAACTACTCCGTCTACACCAATTAGTCCATCAAAAGCTGACAACAGAGTCAAGTTCTCTGTCTCAGGTATTGGCGCTTGATGCCGAGCGCCTCCGTGCGCACCAGACGGACCTCCTTGCCGGTGAACCTGCTATCCGAGATGAAATGGCGCGCCTGGAGGCTGTGCGGGACGTATGTCGGAACGTGGCCCGTAGATTTAAGGATAGTGTTCAACAGGCTGAGACCAATATAGCGGAACTTCGCCGTAAGGGTGATCCCGATGTGGATGAATTGATTTGTTCCACCACTATTGTTCACAACCAGTGAGCATGTGCCGGTCGCTCTCACTCCATTCTTTCTCACCCCAAATTGCTTATAGACTCATAACCCTGGTTGCAGAAGACAATGCCATTGAAGATACCATTTATCATCTACATCGGGCACTCAACTCCGGACGTATTGATCTTGAGAGGTTTTTAAGAGCAAGTGTCATCCTTTTAAAACGTTCGTTGCTAATTCACTAATGAGGTATGACAGAGCACGCGTCTCTTGGCTGAAGAACAGTTTATGAAGCGAGCTCTGATAGAAAGAATTCAGGCAGGAATACCGATGGGCATGTCAATGAGTTCCGATTGGTCTTAAGAAGTTTTGTATATGTGAACCAGGAACGAAGATGTACTAACTGATACCAATTAGGTCACCCATTGAGTTCTTTAGGCACCTCCTGAGTTCCTCGAAACCATAATACTCCTTTTTCAGTCATGTTCTCATGTGCCCCGTTTTATTGTTAAGCTTACCCCAAACAGAATGGGTATTTTTATGAAGTGCAACATTGCACATGGTGAAGAAAATTGCTAACCCACGGGCATCCACGGCATAGACGTGTGACATCTAATCAAAATGTGTAGTGGCTGAACCAAAGACAGATTAGGCATGGATGCATTGGACATAAGTATACAAACTCGTAAGAGTTCAGCAGACTCGCACAGATGATTTGACTTTCAATAAGTGAAGTCCAAGACCACGCGTGGGCACACAAAGTCCCGGTAAGAGAACGTAAAAATATGAGTCGAGCTATAGCGTGTTGTGCCAACTTTCATGTGTCAATTCCTTTGATCAAGTTCCACCTGTCTTAGGCATTTGTCCTCTTCAGCGAGCACTACCTACCCACCGCCATACTCGCATTTCATCGCCACCTTGAATTTCTTGTAAATTCGCTCTAACGTTCGCGTTTCCTTCCACAATGCGCTCCACCTGATCCCAGACACGACTTCGAGATGTGACCGAATGTTCATCTTGTAGGATCAAATCCCGGAGCTGGAGCGAAGATAGATAGGGCTGCGAAATGGTGACGGGATCTGCGTGATGGGCAAATTCTTGGTTGCGCAAGGTATCAAGCGCAACTTGCACCAAATCTGCGACACGTTTATTCTCAGCACGTTTCTGAGCGCTTCGAGTGCGCCAATAAACAAAACTGAGAATAACAAATATCAACCCTTGAGACAATTGTGAATATCAATCGACGGCAAAGATATAAGAGACCGAATTCATACCAATAATAGTGAGGCGCCATTCGACCCAAAATTCCCTGGACTTGACTATCAGGACACAGTCCCAGGTTAAAGAGGGGGTCTTGTGGGCCACGTAACGAAGGTTTCTACGACTGATGAACGACTACTTGTAAGTGAAAAAGAAGAACGTACGCGTGGTCCTCCCCTACGACCACTCCGCCCCAATGAGTCAGTTGTTGAATGGCTTCATTAAACATATCATCGAAACTTGGCAGAAGGTGGGGCTAAAGACGAGAGTCAGCATCGAAATAATGAATACTGATTTGATCCTTACATGTGTTTTTTTATGCATCATCTCTCTCAGATTTTCTAGTTCCAAACCCCATTTCTTGGCGTCTCCACCATCAGAATCGTCGACAGGTTCCCCCAACGCTTTGCTACCAGTACACAGACGACGTCCTCTTTCCTGACCAAGAAGGGATTCAATGGCCTTCCCAAGGAAACCGATTTTTCTTTTTCGTTCGGGATCCTCGATGCATCTTTGGGGGAAGGCAACACTGCCTAACCCCGGGAAGCCATCTAATAGGGACAATACTTTCCAGAACAAGTCTGCTGGAGGGGAGGAAACAGAAATCGTTGTATTGCGCGGAGAAGGCGAAGCCGGGACGAAGAACAGCAACGGGTGGGATCGCAAAACGTAGCCATGGTCACAGATAACACTGGTTTGAGTGCAGTCGGCATGATCGGGGCATCGAGTACAATTATCCGGAGGTCTCCAGAAAGCTAGAGATGGAATAGGGCAAAGTACGGTATCGGATTCCGTGTCTGAATCATTATAGAGATACAGAAGAGTCCTGTTCTCTCTGTTACATGCTTCCACAGCGGCACGGTAAGCTCGCAAGTGCTCCAGATTACTATTAGTAGAGCTTCCAGCATCGCAGTAGCCAATGGACGCAGACTCTGACATATAAGACATCATTGCTTTAAACCCGATTGCCATCAAAAGACAGATGAAACCACGAAAGAGAGTTTTTCCGCGGGTTGGACCTCGATGTATGGTTAGATATTTTCCATCTTGAGTAACAAACTCTGATTCAGCATTTGTGTAATCTCCGTCGGCTTCCAAACCTGCAAAGGAAGAGATTTCTACTTTGATTTCTGTGTCCTGCTCTTCCAAATCAGTGTGCATATCTTGGTTGAAAGGCTCTACGTTGTTAGGAACGTTAGCACTGATTATGTCAAGTTCATCCCTGTCATCTTCGCGCCCGGTGTCAAGAACAAGGGTCCGACGTTTCAACGGAGTGGATTTTGTGGGCTGAGGCTGTTTTGAAAGAAGCTGGCCCATTGGAGAAATGGAAGGCAGATTTGGCTCAAACTTAAATTGAGGGGGGGATAACGGAGTTATCTTCCTGTCATCGAGAGAATCGGGTACTCGAGATGGAGATTTGCGAGATTTACGCAAGCCGGGAACGTTTTTGTGCACTGTCTTTGGCCGGACTGGCGACGGTCGAACGGGCGACGAAGATTCTGCTCCAGATTGAAAGATATTATTGTCCTCCCAGCCACTATCTTCTGCAGCCTAACGCAAATATTAGGCGTTAAACAAGCAGGGTCATTCCAATGCACACACCGAATTTGAAACACGTCGATTCTGTGCTCTCGCAGTTTCTGCCTGAAACAAAAATGATATCAGAAACAGTTGTAGAACACTAGTGGCAGGAGCCTTGCCGTTTTTCTGCCTCTTGCAACTTTCTTTATGGGTAAATCTTCTTCAGCTTCACTCTCTTCCACAAGAGTTGGCTGAGCAAGTTGAACAACGACGCTTTTGCGTGAAAGTCCACCAAGCATTGGTTGAGCGGATGATCTGCGACGTTTAGGCTATTGTATTTTTAGTATTAATCAGCACAGGTAATATGCGGCCCTCACTTGATGAGGAACAGGAACTTCATCGTCCTCTTCAATGGGAGCATTCGAAAGCCGTCGAGAGGCTCTTCGCTTGACGGATTCCTGATATAGAGTCAGGTAACAAGGACTTTGTTCCAAAAGTTGACGACTATGCCTTGCGCAATGGTTGACCGGTAGCTCCATCCACTATACCATCATCACTGGCAATACTGTTCTCTTTCTTAACGCGTTCCTTTTTCAATTGAGTGGCCTTAGCCTTGATTTCTTCATTGAAGATCATGGCGAGTTTAGGTTTGGAGTATGGAGTAGGATACTTGACATGATGATATCCAAGAACACCAAGAAGTTGAGATACTGTGAGTGAAGCCGGGTCGAAGGTTGGTTCAAGATAATCTCCAGAAGCAATGACCTGCGCAGACGTTAGACGCGACATTCCAGCTGAGAAGTGCACAGTTGAGACGTATGGTGCAGTCGATGGCGAGTTAGTCTTTGTCTCAAAAGCGTGTTCTTGTTGAACACGACATGAGCACGTGCAATAACAACAGACAATAATAAGTAGTTTATTGTCGGCATCAGCAAAACGGGCCACGGCGGCATTGGTTGATGGGTAAACACACCTGCGTGTCCCCCTCTAGGTAGAGTAGATTTATTTAGTTCTCTATGATACCATTAATTCGGTGCTGTTGATGAGTGGCGAAGTGAGTTGATGCCTGGACAGGTTGGCGTGTGAGTTGCGGAAAGAAATGTATTTCTTGAGTCCAGGGTGTTCCCGAGCGCCGGATCTCCTCCCGAGAGAGAGAGAAACCGAAACTCAAGCTAACTACGAGGGACTGGATAGGTAGGAGTAGTGTAAGTGTAGAATGGAATAAAATGTAATAGGGATGGTGGGAGGGGCCAAAAACGCGTGATGTAATTGTGGGCGTACGTAGAATCTAATCGATCGAGCGCTGCGAGCGCAGTGTGAGACGACGTGTGACTGAGTATGAATAATTGGTTAGACTTACCTGCGAGCGCAGTGTGAGACGACAAAGTCGCCTTGAACCACGCTCGCCGGTATATATGTGAGAGAAACAATGAG
>JAGGAX010008391.1:0-39193 GCA_017657335.1 Termitomyces titanicus | reverse complement strand
CAAGGTTTGATTATCTCTGGAGATTTGCCCCTTTTGGATTTTCTCTTGTTTTTGGTGGCTTATGTGTACTGTACAGTTACTTCCCACGTTTCCAGAGCCTCTGAAGTGTTGCCTCTGGCATAGGGGATCCCCAGACTTGTTCTCTTTGGATCTCCCTCTGCCAGGTGTGTAGTTATGCATGTATATATCTGTATAGACTTTGGATCTCCCTCTGCCAATTGTGTGATTTAGCCACAGCCTCCAGAGGTCGCCCTTACAACTGTTCATATATTGACAGAGGACCAAAAAGTGTTTTTTGTGCTGGATAGACACGCAACAAGCAAGTCTCACACAGCAGTTTGGATTAAAAATCTGCTATTGGAGGTGAGAATGCTTCTACCTCCATTTGGCTGTAGTGGGTGATCCTGACGTCGATCTGATTGATGAAATTGGGCGCAAGCACTTTTGTGCTACAATTTGTGACAGCATAGGAAATACTCGGCTGTCTCGTACTCTTGCAGTTGACCTGATACCCATTCTTCTCAATCTTGCTGATATTTGTCATGATATGAGCAATACCATCAAGGACATTGTCTGACTGGCTTATTTTAAATTGGTAAGTGAAAATCTCTATACCACAAGACCATCTATCTAAGTCGCTTACTTTACTATACTTTAGACCATCTCCATTGTATGGAATGTCATCACAAAGTTTCATCAGTCCCATCTTGGAAAAGCAGAGTTTGCTTCTGCACAAATACAATTGGGTGGTGGCCGAGGTTTAGAGACAGTTGGTAAGACTAGGTTTGGAACAATCATCCACTCTGCAAAATCGGTGCAAAGAAACATCCCAATCATTAGTAAAGTTGTGACAGAAGGAGCCTTTGATCTCAGTGTAAGTGAATTCTGACCATTGAGTAGACAAGTAAATATTGACTGTCGAGTCCATGTAGGATCTCACTGAATATTTCCAAGACTCGCTGTCTGGTGGAAGACATACCAAAACAGCATCAAATTTTATCACAGTGCTTGGGCAACTTGTTGATATTGGCTTACCCGCAACAACTGTCCTCGGACATCTTGAAACAAATGAAGCAAGCTCTGCAGATGTATTTGTGTACTGGCATGCCTTTCTACAAGCAACATCCAAAGTTCTTTTTGACAACGCACAAGAAATACCATCTGATGTACGGTCTGAAATCCTTGGAATCTTAAATTATTGTGATCGTCAAGTCTTTGTTGATGGAAACTTGTCAGATGGTGCCGACATCTATCTCGCAGAAGCTTATTTTCATCCTGGTAGATCAAAGATTTAGATGATGGTTATTAAGTACTCAGCAGCACTTTACAGCCTATCTTGACTCTGATTTCTTCAAACTTGAAGATCATCAGATGAGATTAGATGCATCTGATGCTGATCTGACTGGCATCTCATATCCATTTGTCTTTCGTCATGTCACACAGTTCCTATCCATTGTTGCTCAGAAGGAGATCCTCCATGGCAAGAAGCCTGCTTTAACTCAATGGAAGGGTTATGCCACAGCCTTCAAGGAACAATTTTGTGCTGAGATGTTGAGATATGGATGACATGAGTTCCCATACCATCAGAGTTTCACCGAACAAGAAGGTATCATGACCTAGTGGAGATCTCTTAAAAATCACAAATTTGGTAAAATTTTACCAGTATGTCATTTACACTTTTGAGTGATACTCAAGCATCTCATAAGCTTTTTTATCAGGTTCTTGCTCTCAAGATTTATGCCGTTCGTGCAAATTCTATGGCTGAAGAACGGACTGTCTCAACATTTACTTGGATCACTCCTGCACTTCGAAGTCGACTATCAGTTAACTCAATGGTAGCTATGACAAAGACAAAATAATTTTACACAACAGAGAAGGTATATCTTGTTGAATTTTCCTGATAATGTGACCATTTTCTGACTACATCGCAGCAAGCATGAAAAGGTGCAAATCCACAACCATCAGCAAGATTTCAGCCAGTGAAGCATCAAGACACTAAGGAATGTTCCGATCCAATCAATGATGACTTGGAGGGTGATTCCTGGCTTGACACCTTACCAGACATCAGCAAAAGGGCTGACAAACTAGAGGCCAATGAACACGGAATTGTCAATATGTTGTCAACATCTCTCAAGTCAATCTTAGGTGGAAAGCAGGTTGTGAAGAGACAAAAAGTGAGTCAGCAAGGTTTGGAATTAGGGACAGATGATGTAGATGATAATGACTTCACTGTGACCATCTAATTATGCTGTCGTATGCAACAGATTTTTTTGACATTTTTATTGTGTTTAGTCACGTTTTTTGATCACGTGCCAAGTAAAATACTAAGAAACCCCAAAAATTTTAGGCCTGTAAGTTGCTGGGTAAAATACCCCTCGCAGGTTTTTTACGCAACCCTATAGTATACTGTATCGGCTTGGTCACGCCGATTCCAAGCAAACCCAAAGTTACCAAATTTTGAAAATGCGGATTGTATAATTATAAAAAGCGCTGTAACGCGCCTGGCGATGGTTGAACAAAAGCTTGATGCAACCAGTCCAGAGAGGTTCGCTACGCACGATGACTCAAACCTTGCTCTGGAGGAGTAGTGTGGAACCAGTGGTCTGGGTGAGTGAGTGGCCATGTGAGTCTGGGTGAGTGGAGCGACCATGAGTCTGGTTGAGTGAGCGGCCATGTGAAGAAAAGTTATGGAATGTTTGCTTCGGTTTTCGATACAAATAGAAATTGGGTTGAAAACTCATTGGGAGAGACCTTGCAAAATGAAAAGCGCTGTAATGCGCCTGGCGATGGTTGAACAAAGCTCGATGCAACCAGTTCAGAGACGTAGGGGTACATATCGATGCCATCTTAAACCACTGATATACCGATGCTATAGATTACTTTGTCCTCCCGAGTTATGTCACTGAGCTTGCATCAGCGATTCTGGAGAATCAAGGGTGATTTCAAGATGTTTACTAATCGGGTGTTTGTCACGAAAGTTGAACGTTGAACGCTGAAATGGGGAGATCGTATTGACACTCACCTTATTCGTTTCCAGTAGCTCTTTCAGTTTATTTACCCAAGCACCATGTCGTTTTTCCTCATACATATGACTGACTGAGCGAAGGAGACTCTCGATAGAGTCAAAGGTATCATTTTCTGATTCAAACGAACTTTCACTAGATGTACCTGGCTCGATCTAAATGGTGTCAAAGAGCTGGGCTGGTGGAGATATGTAACGTGCCGCTCACAATGTAACCTTGAATCGTGAGCTTCACAATGATGACATCTCCTTCTAGAAGTTTTACAGAAGCTGTTGCTTCGTATGGAGTACTCGCAACAAGCAAAAATGACTGAATACCGAATGATTGATCTTCCAAAGCTGTCTGAAGTTCATTGACATAGAACTCTATGGACGACATGTAGAGGTGGAATGCACTGGTGAATAAGAACGTCGTGGGATTTGCGGACCGACGAGTACTTGTCACGTGAAGTTATGACGAGCAGGTGCGCAGCCCCAGGCCCTCTTGACTCGGACTTGCTATAAGTAACTTACGCGCATTCCCTACAAGAAGCCTAACTTGGACGCGACGAGAAGCGTTGAAGTCATGGATGTTGTCAAATCGGTGGAGACCTATGTTCTCAAGCTCATTGCAACTCCTTCGACCATGAAGGTCCTCCTTCTCGATTCACATACGGTAATGTGACATGTCCATGCCTTCCCTCCCTTCCAAGGTTACTGACTGATGGATAAACTGCAAGACTCCAATCGTTTCTCTGGCCACTACACAATCAACTCTCCTATCTCATCAAGTGTATCTTACAGACCGCATAGATAATAGGAAACGGGACCGGATGCCCCACATGAAATGCGTGTGTTTCCTCCAGAACAACGAAGACAGTTTGGCGGCTCTCGAGGCAGAGTTGAACGAACCAAAGTATGGAGAGTATTACCTGTGTCAGTTGGTGAATCGTTGTGCCCTAGTGGAATAACTGAAGTCACCAAACTTACACATGAATGTAGACTTCAGCAATATTTTGAGTAAGATCGCAATCGAGCGCTTGGCCGAGGTTGATGAATATGAGGTTGTGAAAGAAGTCCAGGTGTGCTCTCTTCACAGTTTTTGGCTCATGCTTGTGACAAACTTTCTTTCAGGAATATTTTGCGGATTATGCCCCACTGTTACCATGTCTATTCTCTCTTAATCATACTCCGACTTTCTCCAAACCTCTTTATGGATCTTCTCCAAATACGTGGGACAGTATAGCTCTTGAGCAGACAGTTCAAGGACTCACTGCCGTTCTGTTGAGCCTGAAGAAGAAACCCATCATTCGATACGAGAAAATGAGCAATATGGCCAAAAAGTTGGCAACCGAGGTTCAGGTACTCCGTGCAGATCATTGAAGCGAGACACTAGGGCTTATGTACTCTCCAGCACCGAATACGATCAGAATCTTCTCTTTTTGATTTTCGCCTCACTCAAGTCACCCCTCTACTACTAATTCTAGATCGGAGGAATGACCCTGTTACACCCCTTTTGTCGCAGTGGACCTATCAAGCAATGGTGCATGAACTTCTAGGAATTCAAAATGGGAGAGTAGATATGAAGATGGTGCCAGATATTAGACCTGAGTTGGCAGTGAGTAACAATTACATCTCTTTTAGCATTTTTACTGAGCCAGTATGTAGGAAATTCTTCTTACTACCAATACGGATCCATTTTTCCAAGCACATTATCTTGCGACGTTCGGTGATTTGGGGACATCTCTGAAAGACTATGTCCAGTCTTATCAGTCCCGTTCAATGGCTCACTCCCCTTCCTCTATCAACTCCATATCAGACATAAAGAAATTTGTCGAGGAATATCCAGAATTTAGAAAACTAGGGGGAAATGTCAGCAAGCACGTTGCGTTGGTAGGCGAACTGAGCAGACTTGTGGATCGGGATAAGCTTCTTGAAATTGGTGAAGTCGAGCAAGGTTTAGCTACCAGTGCGGGTGCTGAATTCCGAGTGAGTGCAATTTGTCTATAGAAAATTCACGGGGTTGCTAAATTACTTCCGGCGGCTAGAGTGTGCAAGCCATAGTTTCGGATTCTAGTATTGCACCTTGGCACAAGCTTCGCCTCGTCATTCTGTACGCTCTGAGATACCAGAAAACCCAAACGAATAACATCGCAAATCTCATCAACCTTCTTTTGGCAAACGGAGTATCTCGAGAGGATGCTCGGGTCAGAATTCTTTTCTGTTTTTTTTTTCTTTAATTCGGATATATTTACATCAAAAACAGTTGGTCTATGTCTTCCTAAATATGGCTGGTGCAGACCAGCGCCAAGATGATCTCTTCTCTACTGAATCGCTCCTTGCGAAAGGCCGATCGGCGTTGAAAGGACTAAAGGTTGGAAGTCATCGCTAACGACGACAAATGTTGACACGATTACGCTTAACAGGGAGTGGAAAATGTTTATACACAGCATACACCTCATTTATCACAAACTCTTGAACACTTCTTCCGGGGAAGACTGAAGGAGACCAGCTATCCTTTCATTGAACCGCCTGGACCGAATGCAGGCTTGCAACGGTGCATTGATTTTCCTACTGGAATGATCTAGCTAATCCCTTTTCGATTACCTTGCAAAGACCGCAAGACGTCATCATATTTATGATTGGTGGGACAACATACGAAGAAGCGAGGACTATAGCTCTCTTCAATCAAGATCCCGCTGCCGCTTCGAATGGTGGCGTGCAAAATGCAGCTGGTATACGTCTCTTGCTTGGTGGCACCTGTGTACACAATTCTTCTTCGTATGGTATTTTTTTCTTTAAACGAGACTTCTTTCTCACTACCAATATAGGTATCTCGAAATGATCCGTTCAGCAGCGGCGTCATTCCCGTCTTCGGTGTATGAACCTCCTCCAGAATCTGCTGCCAACGCTCCTTCATTAAATCTGAATCTTGGTGGTGTCAATGTAAGCTTAGGCGGCCCAGGTGGCACAGGTGTATTCAGGTCAAGCGGAGAGGGTGTTGGTGTGCAGACAGATGGCATCCGGGACGGCGTACTGAGCTTGTTCGATAAGGTCAAACAGGGTGTCGATCGGATTGGGATACAATAGACTGGACTTCGTTGTAGGCTATAGGCGTGCAATATATGAGTTATTGAACAACTGGTCTACGCACATACGTGCATTGCAAGTTCAAATTCGGAAGAAATCCGGGCTTCGGGATCGCCACGTGAACTACAAGACGAGGGTGACACGTTGGCGCACATCACGCTCATAAGCTTCTCGACTCGGCCAATCATTCTTTCTTTCTGTTTTCTCTAGGGGTCTTACCCTCGGCGCCTTTCAGATCATTCAAGCTCGAGCTTTCTTCAGCCTATCATGGCGAAAGGTCTATTTGGCGGTCTCAAAGGCGTTGATGCCTTTGGCAAGGTATGCCATTTGACACGTCGCCAGCCTACCTGAGTCGTGTTTATTGTGTCTGTTTTCTACAGACCACGGAGGACGTGAAAGTCAAGACGCGAACTGGCGCACTCTGTGGGTGTTCAATATGAATACCGTGTGCGATACTCATTCTTTAATAGTGACAATTCTCTCTGCGGCGATTATTCTGGCATTTACCACCATGGAATTTCTCGATTACCGGAAGATTACTATCGACACATCGATTGTTGTCGATAAGAGTCGAGGAGAGAAGCTTACCGTCAATATGAATGTTACATTCCCTCGAGTCCCATGCTATCGTCAGTCTTGCATTTGAATTCTAGCACAATGTCAACTAACCCTCTCATCCGGGTAGTTCTTAGCTTGGATGTTATGGATATTAGTGGGGAGCAGCAAAGAGATCTTTCGCACAATGTGCTCAAGGTGCGGCTGGACGAACGTGGAGCGATTGTCCCGAATTCGTATAGTGCAGAACTGCGCAATGATATCGACAAAATGAACGACCAGAAAAAGGATGGCTATTGTGGTTCATGTTACGGTGGTTTGGAGCCCGACAGTGGTTGTTGCCAGACATGCGAGGATGTTCGTCAGGCGTATGTTAACCGAGGATGGAGTTTTTCCAATCCAGATGCGATTGAACAAGTCAGAACTGTGTCTTTTCTTCTGCAATATGGTAGCCTGACCTATCATTTCTAGTGTAAAGATGAAGGCTGGGCAGAAAAATTGAGGGATCAGAAGAATGAGGGCTGCAATATTTCGGGCAGGATACGCGTCAACAAAGTCATTGGAAACATTCAGCTCTCACCTGGCCGGTCTTTCCAAACAAGCTCCCGTAACATCTATGAACTCGTTCCTTACCTTCGCGATGATGGGTCTCGCCATGATTTCTCACATGTAATTCATCATTTTGCATTTGAAGGTACGTCTTGGGTGGGGCCTTCTTTCCATTACCCTGTCTCATTTGTACACAGGTGACGATGAATACGACTACTGGAAGGCGGAAGCCGGTAGGGCGATGAAAAAGAGATTGGGCATCACTGCAGATCCCCTGGACAACACTCAAGGACGCGTAAGATAATCCCAAGAGTCTTGAATGTCCCTAGTCTGACTGTAAACAGACTGGTAAAGCCCATTACATGTTCCAATACTTCCTCAAGGTTGTATCGACAAGGTTTCATACAGAGGATGGACAGACTGTAAGTTTTGTTCTTGATCAGTTTGCACAGCACTGATTCTTGCCATGGCCAGGTCAATACACATCAGTATAGCGCGACCTCCTTCGAGCGAGACTTGAGTGAGGGAGTCCGGGGTGATACACCTCAGGGAATCCATGTTCAGCATGGTGTCAATGGCGTTCCAGGTACCCATACAGCAACCTCAAAGGCGTTTGTCGTGTTACATTGACTGATGAATTTAGGCGCATTCTTCAACTTTGAAATTTCCCCGATTCTTGTGGTCCATTCGGACACACGGCAATCGTTCGCTCACTTCGTAACGTCGTAAGTATTTTGCCTCACATGGTTTGCTCTACTGTCAAACTATGGCTCTACAGAACATGCGCCATTGTGGGAGGTGTCCTGACCGTTGCGTCACTGCTCGACTCAATTCTTTTTGCTACGACTCGTGCAATCAAGAAATCAGGTGGATCAGCGACTGGGTCCAACTTTGGTGGAAAAGTGATGTAACTCAGGCCTAGAACGTGGCGATTGACACTGTACTGTACTTTATCTATCACACGGAATGTATATCAGCCGGCGTCAAACGCATTGCCGTGTTGTACAAGCTTAAACATAAAGGGGAATAACGGGCTAAAAGTACACATCCAGGCGACAGTCCAGAGGTAAGAACCATGAATTATTAAGATTTATTTTTCCGTCGAGTGGGAGGTTTATCGCGTCCCCCCGTTATTCTGCGTTTTTTGCTTGATGATCCTGGTGCATTCTTGGAGGCTCTTTCACGTTTGTGCTCATGAGTCTATGTACAGATGAAAAAAAAAAGATTCGACAAAGATGAAAAATGACACTGACTTCTCCACCGAGCATCAACTCGTCATCTTCGTCGTCGACTTCTTCATTGTCGCCATATTCTGAAGATTGATCACTTCTTGATGAAGCATGGTCACTCTCTTTGCCCGAGACATAGTCCTCGTCATGATAGACAACCTTCCATTTTCTTGACGGTGGACGTTTGGGATGTGGAGTATCATCCGTTACCAGATGTTCCAATTCTTCATCAGATTCATGTTCCTCTTGTTTGACATTTATCACCGCTTGGACGCGACGCAGGACCGTTGTGCGTGTAGGAGACTGCGCTGTGGTATGAGAGGAGGGTTGACGTGTCCTACCGCTTTGAAAATTAGAGTTCTGATTTGCAGTCGAAGTCGAATCGTGAGAGGAAAGGTTCCGTATCGGTGTAGAAGTTGTGTTTTTTGTTACTTGATATGGTTTGCTTGCCGCTCGGTTGGACTTGCGGCCGATGATACTGGTGGAAGGCGAATCGACATCTGGACTAATCGGGCGCTTGCGCGAAGATACCGAGGCTCGTCCTGGTTTAGGCGAGACGGCTGGTAAACTTGTATCTACATTGGGATGATTTGGGGTAAACGGGGTGGGAAGTGACCGAGTCCACTGAGAAGGGCATCAACCCACGACTGACAAAAGAAAAGATAGGATGACGAACTTGAAGTCGTTCGGTTACGAGTTCTTCATTTCTTGTTGTGAGGCTACATCTCTCCTGCTCGACTCGTAGGAAATGCTCCTGCCAATTACGCGACTGATCTTTCCACTGCGTTGCTTCTCGGCGGAGCTGTGCGATCGTCTCCTTATGATGGGCCACCTAAGGTTATACGTGCATGTTATTACAGATAACCTGGATAGTCTATACGGAACAACGAACGGATAGCTCGATTTGCTTTAACTGTATACGTCAATCTAGTAACACCTAACAATCAAAGCCATTGCACACATACTGTCGCTTTCATATTTGCAACCTCTTTCTGTAGTTCTTGGGTTTCTAGCTGAGCTGCGTGCAAAGCTTCCAATGCTTTGTCGCGTTCAAGTTGCGCTTCACGCGCGTCAGAATTTGCCTTAACCACATCTTGACGTGCTCGGTTTTCAACTTCCGCTAGCTGTGGTGAGGTAACTCAGTTAGCATACTAAGTCAGAATGAGAGGACCGACTATACTTACAGCCTGATGAGCCGATGCAGACAGAGCTGCCAAAGACTCCGCCAGTGCAGCAGATGGGCTGACAGTGCCACTGACATTGGCATGCATAGGCTAAGGCTTAGTCGGCTTTTTGCCCAATTTGAATAAGACAATGATATAAGTATGATACAGAAAATGGTTTCGCATCACGTGCAGCACGTCGCGATTCGCGTGTTCCAAAAGGCCTAAAGGGGTAAACCGTAAAAACTATCATTTTGGACGGTGTGCAACAAGAATTATTTCCAATCTACATAACGTTGAGTCTTTTCGAGTCATCATATGCAGGTCCCTCATCATTTTGTGAGGATACTTGTGTGGGGTCGAGTGGCAGGTGTGGCATGGCGCACTGGCGATCTCGGTGCAAAAAAAAACGCCACTTCTGATTATTCCCAACTCATTCAACCTTTTGTCGACTACCGTGGCATCCCACAGAGCCACCAACACTGATTATCCTGATATCTATCGAAGCTGAAGCTTTGAAGGTTCATCCTGTCATAGAATACTGTGCCTTTTTGCTTAGGAAATTTGACTATTTCTATTTGCTTTCCCCCACATACAACATGTCACACAAAATCATACGATGGCAATTGCAACCTTTCATTCACTTCTGGTTAAGGCCGAATATTCTGATCGATCTAAAATGTCTAGTGGCCTTCTGAGTTAACCATAACCAGATTTACGAGGTGACGATAAAAGTCCTTCCAAAGGGGATTGTAGAAATGATGCAATAGCAGTATTTGGCAGTGTTGTGTCAAGTTGAATGGTTATTGTGATCTAAGTAGGTACTGGATTTCTGGGTGTCCTTGCCGACGACCTCCGTTTCCTATGGTATCTCGCGACAATTAATTTCATTCAGCCCAGACTTACTATAGGCGATTGACTACTGTGCACTGCGTGGACTCTGTCGCACCTTACATCCACTCTCCTCAGTCGCGTCTCTTGGGAGTTCTTCACGGTGACTCTTTGCCGACGCGAAATCTTCCCAGAATATACCCATCATATACCCGCCATATCTGTAAACGACTCTTAAGGACTGCCAATACCATCAATCGAAACGTTTTATTGTCCCAGTAACTATACACCGGCTCTTGCTGAAGGAAGATATACTATCACACGCGCAGGTATGTCCCATCTGGTTTTTATTACCTTTTATTCTGAACGTGCTCTACATCTCATGACCTTAGTCATCTACCGAGAAATATTCCAGTGCTGCTCGTCATGTATCCACCCTGCCTTGAAATCACTACAGAATTTGGACCTGATCTCACTCCCGGTTCATCTCACGTCTTGCCCGCTCGTAAAGCCAGGAGTCGCTCCCCCTTGCGCGGACCCAGAAAATCACCTGGAAAGGCCCCCAGGCTTCGTAGCGCGTCGACAACCTCATCTTCATCACTCTCAGTGGCCTCTCGAGCTATGTCTTCTTCCGCTAGTGCTTCAACACCCACTCTTCAAACTTCCTCTCACTCTGATGCTCGAAGGGCGCACTCACGATCTTCGAGCACCTCCAGCCTCGACATCGACTCGACTGTAGGAAAATCTGACTGGGTGATGGCAATGCATGATTATACCCCGCAGCATCAGAATGCTACCTGCTTGTCCTTTCGTGCAGGGCAGAAGATTCATGTTCTCAATCAAGATCCCAGTGGGTGGTGGGATGGCGAGCTAGAGGGAAGAAGAGGATGGTTTCCAAGCAATTATGTTACTTCTGATTCGGAATCTTTGATCACGGAAAAGCTATCAAATCACAATGTGAGTGCTCTTACAGTTTGAGGTTTTATGACTGATATATCTTGTAGAGACATGGACATTCTCATTCGATATCTGTCACTTCTCAGGGGAGCACTTCGTCTCATGAAAACTTACAATACCTACGGCAACCATCTGAACCTGGTCAAGAAAATGACTCGTATTGCCCAGCACTGATGGTGCCTCTTTTACACAGCCTCTCATTGCTACAAACCGCTGTTCGGGCTAATAGGACCTCTCATTTTCCACCTTCAACGGCATGCATTATCTCGTGTGTCCGTTCTATCCTGTCTGCGACCAACACTCTCGTTCGTGATGCGCCCGTTTTGCAACAGAATCCTCCTTTAGCTCAAGAACGGAGACGAATATTGTCTGTTCTTGCTGCCTTGGTTGCACAGGCAAAGAAAGCGTCCGAAGGTGGTCCCAACAGGGAGAGACAGGAACTCGAGGTTGAGAACATGCTTCGTCTGGGCGGGCAGGTTTTCGCTAATGTTCGAAGGTTCTTGGCTGTTGCAGTTCAATGTGGCATCGAGCTCCCAAATCAGCGTGATTCCACAACTTCTACAGATACTGAAGGTCTGTCATGGAGCCCAGATGTCTCGTTTGATACCCCTCCCATATCCTATGGCGCTGATTTATCCAGTGGTAAAACCCCGACTCAGGCCCAAGCACCCGGGCATAAACTTGTAGCTACTGCAGGATCAACTCTACGTGTCAGGAGTCTAAGTAACCTGGGAAATTCTACCGCAGCCTTAGCCGAGGAGCCCGGTGCAATGCCCCTCCCGCGCAATCGTCCTTCCGCGGAGTCTTCGAAGGAGCAAAGCTATCTGCAAAACCGTTTTGGTCATCGACAGGGCATGTTGTCCGTCAGCAGTACCTCCTCCTCGTCATCTGCTTCCTCTCAAGATTCTGCTTTTGCTCCGCCATTCCCCTCCGGCCCTTCAACATCCGCCCAGGTCTTGGAAGCCTTGCGTCTTACCCATGATCAGTACTTGTCTACAATTGCCGCGTTCATTGGACATGCCCATTCTCATTCTCGTGCTTCGCATGCAGCCAGCACAGGTCATTTATATGACCTTGTGAGAGAGATAGTAGAGATGGTGTGCAAGTTACTTACCATTGTCGAGGCTGTCCTTCAACATCCCGATGTCCCACCAAGTCGACGACGGAACTTGACATTGGCCAAAGACGGGCTGTACAACGTCACAAGCTCCCTTGCAGAATCCGTCCGTCTTCTGACCCTATCACTCCCTCCAGATTTGACGGAGGACCAAGAAAAGCAGAACCTCTTGCGCTCTGCGACGGATGCATTGAAAGCTGGAGCTGATTGTGTGGCTGCAGTCAAAGTGTGCTTGAACAGATCTATCGGTGAAAGGCCATTTATCATCGACCTTCCCACTGGAGACGATGGATCACAACCCTTCACACCTAGCAAGTTCACCAGACTTAAGTCGATCAGGGCAACAGATATAAGTACCGTGCAAGGTTGCCCGGCTAACGGAATGAACGACGAGGACCTCACGATTCAAGCTGTGTCTCCTTCACCTGTTCGAAGACCTCGAGATATGTCTTCCAGTTCAGAGGAAAGTCCTATTTCCAAGTCGTCATCGCTGCAGTCCGTAGACACCCCTGCGACCACTCCAGACGAGTCTAAGAATCGACCTCCATCCTTGCTGCATTTCAGTCGTGCTTCCATCGAAGTTGGCTTGTCTTCTCCTACATCAGTAACTCAGACGAATGATGTAACAACGTGGGAAGGCAGCGTTGGAGGTCCAAGACCTGAGGACCAGCTTGACGACGGCGAACTCCCTGGTGATGCTCTCGAGCTAAATCCAGAGTTTCTCCAAGACCCAACCGCCTGGATGTTGTCGCACGACTATGCCCTGGAGGATGTCGCATACAATACCGACGGGCACCTTGTTGGGGCGACCATTGAGGTGCTGGTGGAGAAAATCACACCTCACGACAGCCTTGTGGACGGTGCTTTCTCCGCAGTCTTTTTCCTAACATTCAGGCTGTTCTCCTCTCCCGAGGAACTTGTGAACACTATCATCGCTCGATATAACATTCAGCCCCCACAGGGAATTTCAGACGCAGATGTCCAATTCTGGCAACAGCGCAAAGGCGTGCCAGTGCGACTACGTGTATCGAATTTCATTAAATCATGGGTCGAGACCTACTGGCGGCCGGGCGTTGATGACCCCGCTCTCCCGACATTGACACATTTTGTACGGAATGAATTGGCCCTCTACTTCCCTGCCCCGGCTCAGCGCATCTTGGAATTAATCACACTACGTCGTCAGACGACAGATTTCACGATCAGCCCAAAGGGTGACCGAAGTCGTGATCCAGGAATGTCCATCAACCCACCTTCAGCCATCCTCCTGACATCTGAGGTCCCGCGGCCTATGATGACGAAAACTGTTCTAGTCGCCCTTAGGAAGAAGGATTTCACTTCGATTGTCGTGACCGACTTTGACGCGCTGGAACTCGCCAGGCAACTGACCGTCATGGAATGTAACCTGTATTGCGCCATTCAACCGGAGGAAGTATTGGAATTAGGATCGGAGGGTGCGAAGTCGCCATTGAACGTTAGAGCTGTCACCTCGTTGAGCACCGTGATCACGGGCTGGGTTGCGGAAAGTATCCTTAGCGAGCCTGATTTGAAGAAACGGACAACATTGGTCAGGTTTTTCATCAAAGTCGCAGATGTATGTTATTTAATATTTCCTTTCACTTTATCCTATCTGATCACTATTTAGCGGTGTACAACCTTGGCGAACTTTAGCACCTCGCGTTCGATACTGGCTGCGTTGGATTCGTCAACAATCTCACGTTTACATCAGACGTGGCTTGTAAGTTATCTATGTCTCGTTGCCATAGAAAGTGTTGTCTCATCACTCATAATAGGGCATTCCCCAGAAGCATAAGTCACAATTGGAGTCTTTAAGGAGATTAGCGGACCATAGTCGCAACTACCACGAATACCGATCAAAGCTCCGTAACACTGCAGCACCGGCGGTTCCTTTCTTGGGTCAGCCCTATTACATATTGTCTTTGTCTGCACGCTGACGTAGTTCTCCAGGCCTTTATCTGACCGATCTTACGTTCTGCCGAGAAGGCAATCCTTCACACAGAACATCGCCAATCAATCCAAACAAAAAACTCCTGAATTTCAACAAATACCACAAATTGGCCCGCATCGTTCAAGGTACCCATTTCACAATTCAAGTCAACAAGAACGTATTTATTCATTCCTTATTCATTCTAACAGAGATGCGACGATTCCAGGTTCCTTATAATTTGAAGGCTATTCCGGAAGTTCAAGAATACTTAAATGCCGCCTTCGAAAATGCTCGCCATCACGGGGATTTGCAGGATCTCTACCGTCGAAGGTACGTTCTGAATCTCTTTTTATCAATCTGGTGTTGATGGTTTTGTAGTCTACTGGTAGAACCAAGGCAACCCGCCGATCACGCTCCAACTAGTGACATGAGACAACTATTCAATTGGGCCACTCGTTCTCAATCTAACAACGGGCCATCAGCACAATGAAACACTATTTTCACCATTTAGCAAGATTCACCATATATCCAAGTACAACTTTTCTATCTTCGGTGTTAGTTACTGCATGTCTTCATACCATCCTGCTCCATTGCATCTCGTCACATAACGTTTATTGCTGTGTCATTTCCTGTTGTACGAGTAGAATTACGGACCTAAATCATCTATAATCACTCGATTTGTCCCTATCAGTCTTGACTGATACCACGAAAATCTCAACGCTGGTTGGAAGACAACTCTCGATGGTGATGGTACATGGTGACGTAATATCCAAATTCACTTGTGTTTTTCTTCCTCTTCAAGCCATCAATGCCTCGGCCCCGAGGCAACTCAGGGTAGGTTCTAGAACTGACACCAGGTCCCTGCCGAACGTGGTCAATATTGTCGCGCAACAAGAGAGCAAAAGCACTTGCAAAGTCATACACGAAAGGTCGATTTTGTGTGGCACCGTATAACCTTGAGCTTTCTAGTATGATATCATAGACAGGGGAACGGTCGTTGCCAGGGGCATGAACACTCCAACCAGTGCGTGGAGAACGAACATCCCAAAAGGAGACAACGCTATGACGAGCAGATCCAGCTGCGACATAGCTAGAGGAACCACCGCCACAGGAGACGGAATAAAACGACTCTAATTGCAGAGGGTCTTGCATATTCAGAACTGGGCGGAGAGAAGTAACCCCGCTTAGAGTCTCGTCTGTAACACGAGATGATGAGCGCATATCATGGCACCGAACCTGTCCATCATACCAACCCGAAATCAAAATTTGGGGCGATGCACCCCAAGGACATGCGGGAGGGGCGTTAGCAATTCCGTAGACGGCGGAAGAGACTGATCTGGTTTGCACGGGGTTCAGATCCAGGTAAGGATGAAGGACGACGGTAGGTGTTTTAGAGAGTTTGTCCTCCACGATAGAATGAACTCTCAAAGGCTGGGTGGAGGATGTCCCGAAAGCGGCGTAAGGTCCAGAACCGCTTAAGCAAAGATGCGAAGCCCAACCCCGCGCGTTCAGTAGTACATTGTCATATTCAGGGAGAGTAGAAGATAAGTTCGTCAAAGTGGCAGTTCCACTCGACGACAAGGCAAGGAGAATGTTCCGTTCCGACGACAAACTCTCAATGTACTCTCCACCTTGAAGCTGTGAGGATAACAACACTGTCGCTCCAAAAATAGATTCGTGTATTGGAGGCTTCAGTGACACATATTGCATTGCGCCATCCTGAAAGCCGAGACACAACACTTCTTCAAAACCGCCATTGTCGACAAAACTCATACTAGTTATTGCGGTGGTCCGCTCTAATTTTGCGAAGGAGAAAGAACCTTCTAGACGTATCGGCGGGGCTTCTTTATCCCCAGATATGCCAAAAGTGTAGGATGTTATACCTGACCCAGCGGCAATAACAAGCCTTGAAGAGCTGATAGCCAGAACAGGTTGACTTTTCGTGGGCCAGGGTTTTGAAAGCGGTCGCGCAATGAACTCTAAACGAGACCAAGAACGATCGGTAAGGAAGTCGTAGTATGTCTGTGCATATGTAGACCAGCTTTTCCGCGACCGTAAGAGGCTGAAGGAAGGTCGTAAGTGAGCTCGCAAGTAGGCTGCCCAACCGAACTCTGTGATCTATCAACTCGAAGTCAGAGTTTTACATAAGACGGAAAATAGTACACTGAAAGACATACCAAGGATTTCAGCAGCTTGCAACTTCTCGCGAGGTTCACAAGATCGTGCAAAGCGAGGAACTGTAGGACTAGAATCAAAACATCACTGGGTAGTGCAGTGAACAGCATCAAGTGGAAAAATGTTGGTAAGGATATTATCGTGATTGAGAATCCCCCTGCCTCGGGCCTTTATATTGTTAGCAGTCAGATACCGATTATAGTCTCCTACGGACACATATTCGATGGGCTTGACGAACTTCTCGGAGCCGGCATTAGTAGTATGTCGGCGAAAGTAGCATGTAAACCCGCGTCAAGACACCCACGCCGATTGTCACGTGGGAGGAATCGTATTTCCAAATGGTGCAAATGGTAAACTCAAAGCTTGTAACGAGAGACGGCGGCTGAGCTTCATATATCATCCCCAACCCCCTTGCCTGACTCTCTCGACTAATATTGCGCTCCCTTGAGCTGTAAAAAGAGCATATGCGGCGAGATGTGCGTATTCTTCTTGTTGGAGACGGTAAGTAACTCGCCGCCACTCTGTCTTCTGTTCAACCAATCTGTATGCTTTTCCAGAGGGCGTCGGCAAAAGCACCATAGTCACCTCGTTAATCAAGGAGTCTTTCGTGGCTCATGTGCGTCATACCACCTTCTCGTTCGACTATCTCATCTTAGGTGTACAGGTGCAACACATCGTTCCAGAAGTTACCATTCCACCAGAGGTCACCCCAGAAAACGTCACCACGTATATTGTTGACTCCGGTGGTGAGTTAGTTACACATATGTTCAGTCCCTCACAATGATTGTTAATTCAACAGCTGGTCCTCAGGATCGGGCACACCTCGAGTCCGAAATTCGGAAAGCTCATGTTATATGTGTCGTGTATTCAATAGACAATCCAAACTCCTTCGATCGGATTCCTGCCTACTGGTTACCTCACTTTCGACACCTGGGTGTTAATGTAAGGTACCTTAGCCCTCACCCAATGAGTATGTTGATCATCAACCATTAGGTCCCTGTCATCTTGGTCGGCAATAAAATTGATCTGCGAGGCGGTCAAGTTACCAATGAAGCGTTAGAGGATGAAATCGTCCCGATCATGAACGAGTTCAAAGTATGTGAGAGATGAGGTTTTTTCATTCCCGAATCTTACGTTGATTCTTAGGAAGTGGAGACATGTGTAGAATGCTCAGCCAAAACGCCCTTGAACGTGTCAGAGGTGTTCTACTTTGCACAGAAAGCAGTGTTACATCCCACAGCTCCTCTTTATGACTCGCGCGATCACGTATGGAATTCCAACACATTGTAAGCATCGTTTCTAATCCAATTAATTGCAGGTGTTGAAGCCAGCATGCGTGGCGGCTCTAAGGCGAATCTTTAAACTTTGTGACACGAATAAAGATGGTATCCTTGACGCGTCTGAACTGAACGAGTTCCAAGTAACTGTTCCGACTGAAACTGTGTACTCAGTGATCTGACAATCCGTTGCTAGCGCAAATGTTTTGATGCGCCACTTCAATTACAAGAGCTGGAAGGTATCAAGGAAATGGTCCAAGAGCATGCGGAAGGAGGTGTACGAGATGGTGGATTGACAGAAGCTGGCTTTCTATACCTTCACACCACATTCATTCAACGAGGACGGTTAGAAACAACGTGGACAGTTCTTCGCAGGTTTGGTTATGCAGAAGACCTTCGCTTAACAGAAAGTTTCCTCTCCCCAAAGTAGGTTGCACACTATTTGAGATATCCTGACATTGACGTAGTATGTTCAGGTTCGACGTCCCAGTAGACTGTTCCGTCGAGCTCAGCCCACTCGGATATCAATTCCTCACAGACATCTTCGAAACTTTTGACAAAGTATGGTATTTCTCTCCCATGGGATGTCTATCTTAATCTTGCTTAGGACCAAGATGGTGCACTGAAAAAGGCAGAGTTAGATGAGGTTTTCAGCACATCCCCAGGAAATCCATGGGCCACCCAGAATTTCCCTGACACTACACTCTCCGACGACACTGGCGCTGTAACGTTACAAGGTTGGCTGGCACAATGGAGGTTCGTGACTTCAATCTTTCTCTTTGATCAATACATTGATGTTGCTGTGTAGTATGACCACACTTCTGGATCACAAAACAACTCTCGCCTATCTTGCCTACCTCGGATATCCAGACGAGCCGAGGACTGACGCCCTCCAAGTCACACGTGCCAGAAAAGTTGACAGACGGAAAGGCAAGGTAACGAGAAATGTGTTTTTATCGTATGTGATTGGTGCCGCTGGTTCGGGAAAAACTTCGCTTTTGAGGTCTTTTGCTGGAAAACCTTTCATCGAGGCCTCTGACTCCTCGAGCAAGAAGTTGTACGAGCCGACAAGCCAAATGATCAGTGTAGTTAACTCTGTGGACATCGATGGATCAGAGAAATACCTTGTGGTAAGTGACCCAATGAGTCATCAGATGTCGACTCCATAGTTAGACTTTTTTCAGCTCCAGGAGTTTGGGTCAAGATATGAAGCAGAAACCTTGAGAAACTCAAAGAAAACGGATATTGTCGATGTCATTGTCTATGTTTACGACTCTAGTGACACAAATTCCTTTTCATACATCAGCAATCTACGGGTACGTCGATTTCCAATGCATCAAGTATTTATAGTGACTTCTATTCAGCAACAATACAGCCTTGATCATATACCAACCCTATTCGTTGCAACAAAATCTGATCTGGATCTCGCTCTTCAAGTGGGTATATGTATGTGTATGTGTGTGTAATTCGGCCAGCTTATGTTGTTTTCAGAGGCACGAGGTGCAGCCTGACGTCTACTGTAGGCGATTAGGGCTACAGGTCCCCGTTGCAGTGAGCGTAAAGACAGGCCAAACAGCTGATGTGTTCCATGCTACCTGCAATATCGCATTAAACCCGTGCGTCCATCAGTGTAATTGGGGGAAGCTATTGTCTCATTTTGATCTAACAGGCATTCAGCTATACCAGGAGGCGCGGATCGTGCAATGACAGCTGCTGTAAGGCTCAGGATGTACGTCACGCTGACGGCGGTGTTTGGGGGATGTACAGCAGGAGTAATCATGTTATATCGGACGTTGTACCGCCCAGGGGGACCAGGATTCCTCGGTTGGGCTTCATATCTGTCGAGCTGGTTCTTGGGTGGAAGACGGTAGTGTATGAACATTGTATTTTAGATTATCTAGAATTATCAGGGAAGTCCATACCGTTGGCCAAGAAAAGATCCAGGCAAAAGATAGTATGATAGCGATGATCAGGTCAAGGCGCGATCTGTTATCCCAACAAGGAGTCTTGGAGCAAGTCGATTGGAACAGAGCTCTAGTAGTTTTTGTTTGTCCTGTGAGTAGTAGCACGTGAGATCCGATTGCCGACGTGTAAGATCCGAATCTAACATCGGAAACCAAACGCACTTGTGCTGGACATTTACTTACATAAAGCTTCGCTGCGTTGCAGAGGCATCCCTGATTTCCATCTATCATTCTTTCTTCAAATACCATCGCGTGCAGAAGTTTTCCTCGTTGTGAATAATCGCCGTGTTTCAAACTTGACGCTATCTATAGGAGTCAACTTCAACGTTCTCAACGATTGGTGTTCCTTTGAATCACGACATGGATGAAGATATGGATCTCGGGCCCAGCGCTTTGCAGGAGTTCCAGAACAATCAGCAATACATTTCGCAGACGACGGGCACCATTGACGATGGGCACAAGACACTGTGAGCATATCGCCTGTCCGCTTTCTGTCCATCGACTTATGATTACACAGTGACTTGGTTTTCATTCAAGATTGTACAGGGAGCCAGGGAAGCTATATCACCTCCGCTACCAAGAATATCGAGCAGATTTGTGCACATATTTTTGAGTCCGGGAAGCTACAAAGTCCAGAAGATCTTCGTATTGGATTAGTCGCTTTCCGTGATCACCCCCCGCAAGATCATACCTATATCGTCAAGAACTTTGGATTTTCGTCCGACATTAGCAAGGTTAAGAGTGACTTGTCTAGCTTATATGCTTCTGGTGGGGGTGATGGGCCAGAAGCAGTGACGGCCGCGATGGCTGAGGCGTTGGGCATGGACTGGAGACCGAACGCGAGTAAGATGATTGTGTTAATAGCTGATGCACCACCTCATGGGATTGGAGAATATGGAGACGGTGAGAGGTCTTAGAGATTTCATTAGGATTATATCTCACGTTGAACCTAGGTTTTGACGATGGCTCCCCCGATGGATTTGATCCTCTACAACTAGCCCGTCAAATGGCCAGCCGTGGTATACCCTTGGTGATTTACCCAGACCCTTTATCGTAAAAGCTGCTACTGATCATTCTGTAGTTCTTTGTAGCGTGCGAACCCGCCCTCAGTGGATACTCAGTAGGGTCATTCTTGAATATCTTCCTCTTTTGGATTGATACACAATTGTTACAGTATGCGAATGATTTCTACAGAGCGATTACGCAAATTACATCCGGGTTAATGTTGCCGCTGACAACTGCCGACCTTCTCGCGAATGCGATTGTGGCTAGCGTTCTTGAGAACCTCGACATGGAACGCCTAGTCCGGGAAGTTGGTCACGCGGTGGCAGAGAGGATACTTGGTAACAACGAGAGTGTCGATGACGTCGCGCGTGAACTGCACGAGAAGCTGCTGTTGCGTAACGAGAGTACAAAGAAGGTGGTCATTGAAAGTATCTATAAGGAATCGGAGGAGGCGACTCACAATGTTGCCGTCTTTACTCAAGCACCTTCTCTGGCTGAAGCCCGCCCGTTGCTAAAAAGAGTAAGTCTGCATGCTTCTGTTGTCAAGTTCTATATATAGTTCTCACTAGGTACACGGAACCCGCTTCACCGACAAATACCTTGCAGCACGGGCGTCCTTTGGCCGAACCACTTACACAGTGGGCCACGGATACACTCCAAAATATCCATCGTTACCCAAACCGAGCTCGCCCACTCGATTGGTCCCCGCTTCTCCTCCACGAAAAGTTGTCCAAGACTTCGCTGCTTTTGGTGCCCCGAAATCGGCCAGCGTGTTTGGCACAGCTGTCGCATCAACACCATTCTCGTTGGCAGGTGGGAAGGCTGCATTTGGGGGCATACGAGGTGGCGCACCTCGGGCATCTTTTGACGATGATGAAGACGATGAAGACGATGGAAGGCAGCGGGTTGGGCTCACTGAGAGCTCCATCTCTCTCGACCAGGTACATTGTCTGTTATCCTACGATGAGATCATACTGACAATGTATTGACAGGCGCGGCGTATTGCTCTGCAAAGCGCATGGAGGAGCGCCCATGCTTGATTTTCATCTCCATACAAACACGTTTCATTCATCTATGGAGTCACTTCCTCTAGCATTTTTTGTTTTTAACCACAGCATTGTCCTATAGCGCAGAAGTAGACCATCCGCTTTGTAAAAAAATAATAGTGGAATAAAATCGTTGTGTTCTCTATTGATATACCGACACTGAAGGGCATCAAATCAGAGAACCATCGAGGGTATTTTATGCCTTTTCTCGTTTCCGCTTCTTTTTGCGCTCATGTGCTTCATGACTCGATTGTCGGCCGGCGGGTGTCGGTTCTGAAGCGTCTGGGTCCAACGTGCTCGTTGATATGTCGATTGATGCGTATTCACCACCCTCCAAAGTCGTTTCCAGAGGAATATCAGCTGCCGTACTGCCACCCTTTCTCGTCTTCTTCTTTTTCTTTCCTTGCTCCTTCGTTACCTGATCAGTGCCTCTATCACCTTTACTTTTCTCTTTCTCTCTCAATTCACGTTTCCACCTTTTCTTCTTTTCCCCTGGATCTTCCGGGGCTATATTGCCTTCATTTTGTTCATTCACCCGCTGTTCCCTCTGCCACGCCCTGCGTTCCTCTTTCTCTTTTGACTTCTGCTCCTTCCTCTCCTTCTTTCTTTGGCTTCGTGCAGCAACATCCTCAAGATCTCTCTTCCTCTTCCTAGGCGAGGATTCAACAACTTTTTCACTTTTCTTTTGATCGTTGGTTTTGACAAGCTCTTGTTTCGTCTGACCATCTTTTATGTCACCGCGAGGTTCTACAAGACGCGCGGGACTCAACGCATCATCATCAGGACCTAGAATTGGTCCTCGGAAGAACTTGGCATAGAGGTTGACACGTGCGGCATCCCGTTTAGCAATAGCGACCAAGTTTAAACGAGGATTCCTGTCACTGGTGTCCGAGTCACTTGTACCAGACGTAGTCGCAGAAGCTCCAGTCACAGGCCTACGATTGGACATGATACCTGTTACGGTACGTTTGATATCGTGTAAAGGGGAAATTTCTTCGTTTGACTGAGAAAAATCAGATATGGTTTCGATTGGTATTGTCGAGTTCCCATACCTCGTCATCACTGGCTAATTTGACCTTGATAGACTTGGATGCTGCGGTGAAAAGGCTGGAAACACGTATACACTGACTGGAACTGCTAAGCACAAGGAGTACAAGTGCTCACTGGTCCCAGAACGGAAAGGCTTCATCGCGATCCTTGCCCAGTCCAGCTAGGTTTTTCTTCTGAGGGATTGCAATGGGACGGATTATAGCACCCTGGCGAAGCCCAGTACCCTTTCCTGACCATCCTTGAGAGACCAAGTAATTATGCCCGTCGAGAGGCATCGCCAATGAAGAGCGTAAGAATGGGCAACCAGGTTCAACCAACAAAAAAATTAGTAATTACATACTGAGTCCGGTCAATTCACGATCAATTATATACACTGGGTGCAGGAAACAATGTTTTCTGCCAAAACAATGTAAAAATATTGTAAAAATAATCCTAATAATAATTTCAAATTAATTCGATAGTTGAAGGACGAAACGAGGTTGCGATGGCGTCAAACAGGTCGGCGTGTGATTGCGATAAAGGAATGAGATTCTTTTGAGCCGAAAGTTCTCAAGCCGACCGCCCGAAAGAGGCCGAACTCAAGCCATGATACTTAGCAGTGTAGTCCCGAAGAGCCGGAGGTTCGAAAGGGATGGTGTGAGTGTGGGCCATATGGAGGAGGGAAGAGAGGTATAGGACACGTGCCGGGTCATTTTCGATGTAGAGCTTGTATGAGTCGCTCCGCCACCGCCCAAGGAGCTGTATCTCATAGTCTGAGTAGCCTGCGGCTGCGGCTGCTGAGGCGGCACCACGACGGAAGCTGTGACCAGCGTAGAGACTGGGGTTAAAGCCACCTTGTGCGAGGGCTTCGCGGATGGACTTGACAAAATGGGTGTATGAGAGGGCCTTACCATCCGGCTGTTCAAAGAGTGGGGCGCTCGGATCGCGAGGAAGCTCTTCGAATAGCCGTTTGAGTCCTGCTATGGGGCAGGTTGGGCAGCCTGGTGCAGAGGCCATTGTGATGGTGACACCCTTGCGGAAGGGGTCAGTTTTGGAGGCGGGGAGTGTGAGCCGAGCATGGGTTGCGTTGTCGATATTCAATATGAATTGGATGCATTGGCGTGTCAAGTTGAGGCTTGCATTGAACTTGCCGCCTTTTCCCTTTGTGAATTCGCCGCAGCGCGATAGGCCTGAATAGGCAAGGCAGCATGCAGCGTAGATTGAGGTGTGGCCTGCAGTCGATCCGGGTTGGAGCTGGGAGAGTAGAGCTGTGAGGATGGGGAGGGTGATGGGTTGAACAGGTTTGCGGTCACGTTTGCCGTGGTACCTTTTGATGCCGCGGATGAGACGCTGGACAAGGGGGGATTCTGTGGCATCGAATGGTAGGTTAGCGTCGACATGGAGGGAGCGAACGGCAGAAAGGTATGCTTTGATTGTTTTGGGCTGGACTCGCCCCCCGGGGCTGGTGACCCATGAGAGGATTGCGGGTTGGGAGGCGGGTAGGATGGAACCGTCGGGGTTGTAAAGGTTGTTGAGCTGAACGTGTGTGATAAATTGTCTCTGGCCTGTTGAATAGGTCTTTCTTGTACCAGCCGCGAGCCCGTGCCAGAGATAGAATGCGACGGTTTTGGGGTGTTGTCTATTTTGGTCGTACCACCAAGATGGAGGGTTTTCGATGATGGTGTTTTGTCCAGCCATGGCGCTATCTGGAACATTCGCGTAAACGCGAAGCGAGAGGCAGCGTCAGCAACAGAATTGTCAGAGGAAGAGAGCCACGCAGATGAAAAGGAAAAGTCGAGGCAGCAGGACAGGGCTATCAGTTGTTGAATGAGTTTCATTGTTGGTTCGGAGCGGATGGAGGTATTGCGGATTGCGTTAAATATTGCTTTGTTGTTGACGTGGAAGATTATGTGGTGACCCTGGAGGGATTCGCCCCAGCAGAGGACTGCGTGAAGGACGGCAAACATCTCTTTTACCTGAATGTGGCTTGTGCGGAGCCGGCGTGGGAAGCGAGCCATGAACCACTTTGTCCCAAAGTGGCCGCCAAGACCTTTTGCGCCGCTGGCATCCGTGAAGATGTCGAGGTTGGGTCTGGAGGGGGATATGAGGCGGATGCCGTTCCAGCCAGCGGCAACATTGTGCCACCACAGTATGTCGCGACGTGCTGATCCTGGAATGTGTCTGCGGGTGAAGCAAGAATGGGCTGGAAATGTGGCTGCGAAGTCGTACAGGCTTCTCAGAAATGCCCGTGACGCTGGTATGACTTGAGAAGCAAACTGCAAGAAGCCTGTGAGCTTGTCAAGCTCGCGGCGTGTGCAGATTTGGCGTGTGGACCATGAGGAGGTGAGCTCGCGGAGATAGTCAAGCTTCTCTCGTGGCAGGCGGATTTCCATCTTGATCGAATCGAGTTCCAGCCCCAGGAACTCGATCGTTGTGTCTGGCCCGACAATTTTTGATGGCTGAAAGGTTAGACCCAGCTGTGAGCCAAGCTCGATGGCCCAGTGGAGAGCGCCTTTCACGGTTTCAGGGGGCAAGCTTGGTGAAAAAATGCCGAGGAAGTCATCGAGGTAGTGGCGAAACCAGGCTGGAATGTTCTGTTGTAGTATCCAATGAAGTCCTTCAGCGAAGAGGTTGAATATGTATGGTGCGGAGCAACAGCCGAACCCAAGAACAATGTCATTATAGAATTTTTTCAACCATGTGAAACCGAGGAGCGGCCGGTCCTCGACGCGGACTGGGATGTGGCGGAATGCGGATTCCAGATCCAGCTTGAGCATCAGGGACCCCAGCCCTGATGCTACAAGATCGGCGATGGCCCGATCAACCATGTCGTAGACGATGGCTGTCTCCGAGTCCGCAATGCCATCATTAACCGAGTCGCCCTCGGGCCAGGAGAGATGGTGGATGCGACGAATTTTTGAGGAGCGCTTGCATGTAACTGCCCCAAGCGGCGAGGCACGAAAGTTGGGGAACGGCGGAACGGGGGCCACGTGTTCGCCTGTTGGCCGTTTGCGTGGCAATGTCACTGGAGAGGGTGGAGATTGTCTGTGGACTCTCAAGCGCAGATTTGAGGTTCAGGCAGGACTGGGGTTTGGAACGGTCACCCGAGAAGCCAAGGCTGGCACCATAATGTATTATTTGAATTATTGTAGATACATATGTGCGATCGGGGTAGTCTCGTAGATAATATGACCACGCGCCCTCGTTCAATGTGGAGGATACGCGTGGGAGGTGATGAGGGTTAGCGAGTGGTGCATTGGCACGTGGAAGAGTGTTGGGGCGATGTGGGGGAATAGGTAGGTTAGGTGCGAGGGGTGGCAGAGGAAGGAAGTCAGGAATGGGATGATTGTCGCCCTGAGGTAGGCCCAGGCGAGCAGTTGCGTTGAGGGTGGGGCTACTCGCCCTGCCTGGGACCTAATCCTTGTGAGAGTGTTTGCCGTGGTCAGTCTTGCCACAGACCGAGCAAGTGTGAGGGCGACCCCATGGGCATGGAGTGGTAGTACACTTACCCTCATTGAACTTTCTGCAGACTTCGCCCAGATTTGAAGGGGTGCGAGGGGTCAAAGCCTTGGGTGTCTTGGAGGGGGTGGGTTTCCAGTGCCCATAGACATGTTTGTCCAGGAGATCAGATGCCGGCCTGCCCCAGCCAGAGTAGTCGCCAGCGGCCATCTCTGCACGACGGTGGTTGAAAAAGACCAAGTGATAATCGTAGACCGCCAACCACTCATAGGCAGTGATGAGCTCAGTGAGATGCGCCATGTACTGGAGGAACACGAAGGGGATGGTGTCTGATTTGGGGAGATGGAAGCTGAGTATATTGAAGTAGTGGTGGAGGGGGACTAGGACAGAAAAGGGGGTTTTGTAGTCTCTGGCAGCACGATGACTGATCTCAAATTGATTCGTCGCGCCGTTGAAGGTGTATGCAACATCCTTGTCACGATTTGTGGGGTCCAGTTTGTGTAGATCGGTTGCCCTGAGCTCATGCATGATGATCGCTGTAATGACTGCCGCCTCGACATTGGGGAAACGTGCTCGCAGAGAAATGGAGGCAGGGGACGTACCGTTGGCTGCTATGGCCAAGATCAGCGGTATGAACTCCGTAGGGGGTGCTGTGGGCACCACTGGGCCTACAGGGGGCACTGCACTGGGAGTTGGGAATGTTCTCGAGTTCATTGCGTTCATCATCTCCGTGAGGGCGTTGACCAAAGCGCTGAGCTGGTTAAACACGTCGACAGACACCGTTGCTGGTGGATCACTTGGAGGAGGGGAAGGCATGGACGTGGGAACGCTGGAAGCTCTGACAAAGTGGCTGTCAGGTGCGCAAGGAGGAAGATTGGAGGAGTTCTTTGTAAAAGAACTGCTCATGCACTGACAAAAGGGGAAATGATGACGCAGAACGTGTGATGTGATCTAATTGGTGCGATGACAACGAGTCTGCAAGCGCAGAGTGAGACAACGTAAGTAGATGTACTGTAGGTGAAATTGAATAACTTACCTGCGAGCGCAGAGTGAGACGACGGTGTCGTTCGCTGCTGTGTTTGCAGGTATATGAAAGAAATGTAACAAAGGAAGGATATGAAAGAGTGGCAAACTGGGATCTAGGCATGAATTAACCCTGGGCAATCACACCACTTCACATTGCCCAAACCAATTCTATTTCAATCTATGTGGCCAACCTATTGTAAATTGACTCCACAATAGTATTTCAATGGTCTGTGCAATGAAATCTTGAAAGAAACTATGTCAGAAAAATCCCGTAAGCATAATCAGCCGAGCGTGAGCACATCATGGGCAATTCAGGCTAACCAGATCCGTGTCTAAGGCTAGACAAGAGCCTAATCAGACCTGATGTGCCCTATTTAGGCCTTATTTGCCCTGATGTGCTCACGCTCGGCTGATTATGCTTCCAGGATTTTTCTGACATAAGGAAGAAATCATAATACTTGTTCATTTCTTTTTCAACTATCAAAAGAAATTAATAAATATTATAAAATGTTAAAAGAAATGAATGAATCTCACAATTTCATGTTTAATTTCTTTCAAGATTTTATTGCCTATGCAGCTCATCGCAAGGTGTAGATTCTGTGTTTTCTGTTGATGTCAAGTATAACAAGTCTAGCATGTATTGGCTGCCACAAATGACTGCCATTTCTATTTTTGCTGAAGCAACAAGTCTAGGGCTATAAATGGCTGAAAAGGAGTGAAGAGGAGATGGTGGTGGTGATAGGATGTAGCAAGTAGCTGATAAAAGAATAGAATAGAGTTTTGACTCAACGGCATTTCCTCAGTGATGCCAATTGTAAAGCCATTCTCACGCACAGGTTTTCACGAACATATGTTGTCCATGCTGAGGATGATCAGCGACCTAGTGCTTTGATAATGTCTTTTGATATTCCTAGTGATGCATAGTAAGTAGCTCCTCCTGCCCATGCCAAATGTCCTCCAAAAGATCGATCTACAAAAGAGAATAATTTTGACTCAAACCATGGTCTTGTTGGAAGAGAACCATTCTTCCTAATGAACAGAGCTCAATGTAGGCCATGAATTTTATCTCAGTTCTTGGCATACTCCTGTAAAAATGATACTGAGTCAGCTGTATCTTGATGGATGAATAGGATGTCAGTGCCATGGAAGAATGGATCTGCTTTGTGATATGGTAAGTGATAGCTTACATAAGCAGGAGTAAATGTCAAGGATGAACGTTTTATGATCTTCCTCCAATCCAGAGGTTCCTTTGCAGTTTTATTGACTAGTTTGCTTGATCTGTGGCAAGTATAAAAGCAACATGACATCATTGTTGCAAAGAGAAGATTGTTGTTATCTGTAGTCCATCTTGCTGCTTTTACAAATGCTGCAAGATGGTGTGGGTGTAGAGGTTGTTTTCTTTGAACTGGATCTGCACGTACTTTCTTGGCTCCTCTAATCATTGCTTGGACCAGTGGGTATGCTTTGTTATTGTCAAAATCTGGATAAAAATTGGAAATGAAGTGTTGCAGACCTGTAAGGTATTTTGGACCAGATGCTATAAATCTTGACGTGTAAGCTATGTATTGAGATAATGTCTGTGATGTTGGGTCAAGAGGAAGGTTGTGATTAATGCAAAATTTTACATAGTCACAAGCTCCTGTTGCATATCCACCTGCTGTGGATTTTTCTATTGTGTGAGCCTGAAGATGAGATGTAAGAGCTCTATCGAGGGGCAGATCACCATTCTTTTATTTGATGATCTGCTCAGGGCACTCAAAAGCACCCTCTCCATTGTGTTGGCAGAAGGTTCTTAGAGGACTCAAATTGGCAGACATGATCAGCTGGGAATTTTTATTTGTATTTGTTAAATAATAGCAAAATAGTAAGTCAGCTCTGATGTTGTTCTTTCCAGCAATGTGACAGACTTTCAGATTGATTCCAGTTTGCAGAATTATACTGGCTACTGCTCAAACTACCAAATTATGTAGTGATTCTGTCGCCTCTAAAGTTTTGAATACTACGACCAAATCTAAGCTGTCTGTAAAGATGAGTAAACAACAAGGTGGATGATTGAATGAAGCAATGTGAAAGATTACTGAAAGAATTGCTGTGAGCTCAAGAAAAAAGATATTGATCTTTGTGGATGTATTCTTGGATGATATTTGATATACCAATCCATTCTCTGCGTACACAGATGCCATGCCTAATTTTAAACTGGCATCTGTCCACATGACCATGTCAGCTGCATTGTTACTCCACCTTGTTGTTTCTAAAAACCAAACTCCTATCATTTCAGAATGATGTTGATCAACCAGTTTATATTGATCATGACTTCTTTGTTGAGGTATATACTGGCATGCATGGTCTCTTTCCCTGACATTTTTTTGGTACATTTCTGTTAGTGCTGGACAACTCCATGGAGACGTTGCCATACATGAAGTGGGGGTCGACGTGATGGTGTTTCCACAAAAGACTTTATCCTCAAAACAATGTCAGTGACAAAGTCATTGTTGAGAGTAATGGTGCCTCAATTGATATCAACCCAAAAGCCTATGATTTTCAGCAATTTTCCAAACTCCTGCTTCTTCTCCTCCTACAGACAACCTATAGCGTCCCAGAGGATGAGAAGCTGTGCTTGATTCTTTGGTCAAAGAACTTCTCAATAAGTGATAAGGTTGTTTTCTCTGTCCCATGAATAAAAGTCATTCATGAATACGTGGAGGTCCATGATATTGAACTTCTTTATCCCAAGCCAGCACATGAGAGATGAAACAGCACACCAGTATCTTGGGGAAGCACAGTTGCCAAATACCAACCAATATAAAATATACCATATTCTATCAATCCTCACCACTTGCCTCAATTGCCATAATGGATGAGCTGGGAGGTTCAAAAAAGTGCTGGCTACATCTGACTTCCAGGTGAGTAATGTCTCATTCAGAAAACTGTACTTTGCATTGAACATGACTTGTCCAAAGGTCCTCATATCGTCATACTAAACCTTCACTTCAACTTTTGGAATACCATCATTGAGTCCTGAAGCTGAATGATTGGTAACAATGTGTGCTTTATTTTTCTGCCAGACAATGAAAAAAGGAGATGATTTCATGCCTAGTAATAGATCATCAACATTTTTGGCCTTTGACCATCTGCCTGCCTTGATTTCTTTGTCTCAAAATGCTCAAATGACTTTTAGATCCTCTTCCTCGACTGCATAATTCTCCAAAGGATCATCCTCATCAGATAACCAGTTATTGCTGCCATCAAATGGCCAGAAACCTTTGCATAAGTTCTTCATTACTGATTTTATGAATGGCTGATTTGAGTGATGGCTGATTCAAGTGATCCCACAAAAGTTTCTTGAACTTGTCAACATTGAATGGTGTTTCCACTTGAATATTATCTTTGAGTGCATCAAGAGTAGCTCAGTAGATTGGATTGTCTAGGAGATGTTGCGGAGGTGAAGAAAGAGGGGGAGCAGATTCTGTGTCCAGAGCCAAGGGCAAGATAGGCATAGCAGATTGATTTGAATCCCATACAAAACCTTTGCAGAACCTCAGTTCATCGCCATTTTCTGTATTGAGAGGCCATTTTGTTCCTGCAGTTTTAAAAGACTGAGTTCTTTGATTTATAGCTGCTTCTGATTTAGTTACCGCTGCTGAAGGTTGCGCAATACTGTTGTTGTTGTTGTTGATTGAGCTTCTTGAAACATTCTTCAACATCTTGAGCTTTGTGGTTGCTGTTACACTTGCTGCAGACATTGTGACAACAACCACCAGGGCATGGATCTGCTGTGCAAATTCCCAGATTCCAGTTTTAGCATACCACCGCTGCACGTTTGTGAGGAGTAAAATGAGGAAGCACACTCGTGTCTTGTACCTGATGAATTTGAAGAGCTGCTGAGAATCTGTGCCAAACAAAGGAATGTGTAACTGACAGTCCTCGTCCATCCTGAATGGATTATGGGCATAACAATCATAAGTATCAGCATTGAAACAAATAGCCATAGCCGCTCCATTAGGTATAGTTCGACAGAAGTCAACAATTTTGCTCCTGTACTTTGACAATTCTTTATTGCAATGTGGATAGAATAGGAGAAGAGTGGCCATCCAAGCATCAAAAGTACGCATTCAATCAGATTCAGAGCGCACTGGCCTCTTAGCTGATGTATAATCTTGTTGAATAAGGAAGAAACCTACTATAAAATCTTTTGGCTCATCATGGTGATCGTAACCTTTGTCAAATGTAGCATAGAGTTTTTCAAAGTTCACAAAGTGGTCAAGAATGACCAGTTTTCACATAGCTTGAGAGATTGGATCTTTGAGAGGTTGCAACTGACTCAGGTTAATAAGGGAATCAACCACCTTTTCTTTTGCCTACTCTTGTCATAAATACCAGGTCCTCAAAACGTGCGGGTTGTCAGACATCTTTTCCTGCAGTGATGCCAGATGAGGGACAGCCATGAAGACAGATTGGAGAATGGATGAAGACCTTGTAGACTTTTTTGGCTCTCCCAACAGTTTGGCAAGTTGATTGAGGGTAATCCTAGACAAGCGTACTGGGGAGGTAACAACTTGGTCCAATCTTTCTTGCAGTGCTTCCCATGCTGCCTCCTCAACTGCTCAAGCATGAGATTCTTTTATATTTTCATCATTCTGACTCTGATCAGGTAAATGTTCACATGAAAAAGGATTTGGTTGTCTTGATTTTGCCTTCCATAACTCAATTCTCTGTTTAACCTCATTGGCATGATCTTGGGCTTCAGCAGCATTAAGGCCAAGATCCTTGAGTGCCCAAACAAAGTCTGGGACAGTGAGCATTCCATTGATGGCATCATCAATGAGTTTTTGGCACACCTTGGTGCGAGTACAAACACTTTTGAGAAGAGCCTCAGCATCATCTTGGTCTCTTGTGTCACATTCAGTATGCTCAAATTGAACACATGTCTCAGCATTTTGAGTCATGTAGAGAGAAAAGTTCAATGATGAGGTAACAATTAAAAGATGTGCAAAAAAATGGTACGACTAAGAGGGACTAAGAGAATTGATTCCTGATGTTGAAAAATGTATAATTAGCTGACTGATACTCGCAAACGTATGGTGTTTGGCTTACGGTGAGAACAAACTTTGCTGAATAGGACAACACCTTATAAAACAAGTTTGTTATGATTTTGCTGACAATCAATAAGCTTGTGCCTTATTGAACTGGATGAAAAATCATACTTTTGTAGAGTAGTGAAGCAATGAAGTTGCTTGAAGGAAAAAGACAGCGGAGTAATCACTACTCTGCAAAAACATACGAAAAAACTGAAATCTGCAGTGATGGAGTGACTGAACGCTCACCTGAGCAACAATGGTGGTGGTAGGGATGCAAAACCGTTGCACAGAAGAAACATGCAAGACCGTTGCATGATAAATCTGAAGTGAAACCTCAAGCCCTACTGTTCTTGACCCAGCATCTGCTAAACAATGGCACTGGACCAAGAACGGCTATTAGTTTTGCCTGATATAGATAGAGGATCAGACTACAGTATGAATGCTTGCTATGCAGAGGCCTCCTGTAGCGATCAGGTCTACTTTGTCATGCTGCACCTGATTACCTCTCCTAAAACATATATTTCTATTCCCTCCATATTTAAATGTTCCGGATTCTTCCCCAGTATAAAAGACCCTATGTATTTACTTTAGGGTAGTCTTAGCAATTTGAGGACTTACACCAGTTCCTTATGCAAGACTTCAGCTTAGTGTGACCATACTTGGCCTATCAAGGTTAACTACCATTACATATTTTGAACTTTTACACAAGTCCTTTTAAAACCTTTTGACTCCCATACTATGAGCCATACTTGGTCTGATCAACTGCAAACGTCCTAGTTGTCATTCAAAATGTCTATCTTTATTAACCAAGAATCTACTAGATGCACTCTCTGCCCCCAGGCTAGCTCCATGCTTAACACAGGGCCCGTGCCTAGGCAAGGAGATCAAAAGAACAGTGCTTAGAAAGGGTGAAAGAAGCTCAATTCACGTTACCAAAGAAGAGATTATGGACCGCCTACAGCAGAAACATGATCTAGAAAAGGAAATTCATGAGCTTCAACAAATATACCAGAGAGAAATAGAGAAGAAAAAAAGGAGAAAGAAGAAAAAACTGAACAGATGGGCTGGATCCGAGCCCATATCCAATGAGCTCTGAAATATGATCAATCAAGTAACACAGAGGGCTCAATCCAAGAAAAATACCAATGTCAAGGAGAGCTCATCTAGGAATATAAAACCCATTAATCAAGTTACAAAGAACAGTGCTCTTGGCTGGGCCTTCAATTGCATAAGGCCACAAGATTTGTCATCCTTCATCATTGGAGGAATCGAGTTCGGATGACAACTATGGGAGCAGTGGCTCACCCAGTGATGGGGATGATAGCAGTGATTTGGAATCAGAATCCTCGTTGACCAGTAGCAATAGCAATTGGGGTCATAGGAGGTCAAAGAAAAGAAAGTTGTTGAAGGGTTGACGATCTAAGAAAAGATCTAAAAGGATCCCTAGGTCCCTGATTAAGCCTATGTGCTAAATATGGGGGAGCACCTGACTTACAGGCCTTCCTCCAGTTTATGACACATTGTACTTCCTATGTGAAGTATGGATTAGTCCAGAAAGAAAGACAGGTGTTAGTGGTTTTGGAGTTCCTTACCTCATGGGCCGGGACTTTCTACTCACGGAAAGTGTTGCGTGCACCAGAGGAATGGACATTGGAACATTTCTTCAGGGAACTGTTTAATGACTGTTTTCCTATCAATTATATAAATAAGCAAAGGAATAAATTACAGAACTTATGCCAGGGCAAATCAACTGTTAGAGACTATGTGGAAGAGCTTCAGGAGCTCTTTACCATAGTAGGATCTACTAATCAGAAGGAAAAGGTTGTAGGATTATTTAATGGGTTTAAGCCGTCCATACAGAGGGAACTTTACTGTATGGGGCTAAACCCTGAGACATCCCATTGGAAGAAGGTCGTATCAAAGGCCAAGTTCATAGAAATGGTGGAATCCATGAGTTAGAATTTGAAGAATGAGAATCTCATCACAGCTGTCACCCCAACTGCAATGGAGGAAAGGAGGGGTTTAAACACCCCAAGAATTGAAAGGGGAATGGTTCACTTCCCCTAGGCCAGAGGAGGAAACAGAGCAAGTCACCTTCTAGCTTTGGGAGGATGACCAATAACACCTTGGAACTAGTATCAAAAAACAAACCTTGGAGGAAAACCAAACAACAGAAGTTTAGAACAGATAAATCCACTAAATCTGATGAGTGTAAGTGCACCCTGACCAAAGAGAAAGAAGCAGAATACCAAGAACAGGGTCAATGCTTCTGATGTGGTGAGACAGGCCACATGTCACAAAATTGTAATTATGGTAAGACAACGTCATTGTCAACCCCTGAAAAGCCTCCAGGGATAAAGTCATACAGTGTAAAGGTAGATTTACACAAAATGGACCGACTGCAGGAGGAAGCATTAGGCAAGATCACAGAAGGTATCTATGTAGGAATGGTGAACTATAGCCCAGACCTCACTGATGATGAGTCGTCGAGATATGATCAGAAGGAGGAGTCTACAGACAAGCTTGAGGATAAGCAGCTGTTTCTAGGAGACATGTCTGACCACTCTCCACCATATGATGAGTATGATGATGGGGCCAATTTCCACTCAACCAATCTGATGTCTTATGGGAAAGGTGGTGACGATTACTTCCAGGAAATATCCCTTATGCCTGACCAAGATTTTGGCAACGATGAATATGACATCGTAGTTCCCCATGTGGAAGTAAAGCTGGAGTTGGCATGGCAGGAAGAGTTGGCTTGTGGAAGGCCTAAGAACCTAGGATGTGCTGCAGCACATAAGTTAGAATACATGTTAGAATCTATGCAGCCTTATCCAGGGGACCCTGCAAACATTTTCCTTTTTTTTAAGGGGGGTCAATTTACCTCCTACAAAATTGAAGGAGATCTTCTGTGCCTGTATGCCATGGCGATGGACTGGGAGTTCACCATACCCATTGCAATTGTAGCACCCCATGAGTTCAAAGTGGGAATGTGGTGGGCAAGAGTAGCATGGCTAGTGGTATGCCAATAACCCAACTATCCTGGTACCAGACCACCCTGGCAGCGGATGTATGGGCCTGGAATGCCTAGAAGGTACTGGAGCTTGGGGCACCATACACTAAGTACAAATGCAATCTTGAAAGCAGTTACTTAGGAAGATTTAAATTGATAAAATGTGATGAAAGTACCCAATGGTTGGTTGTTGACAAGTTGTTGCATTTCATTACACAAATAGAATACAAAAATCTACATAATCCTCTATTTGATATTTATACCTGGTACTTGAAGAGGATCTATAAAGCTTATTTGAGCTTGGATGGGGCAGATCTATGGGAAAGTGATGATGACTCACCTTTTTCCAGCCTTATAGGGGAATCTGAGACATGTGAGAGGGCTTCAGGAGGAGAATCCCCAAAACCAAGCCAATCCTTGCCTCAAAGGCTCAATGGTAACCAAGGATATCCCATGCCTGACAAATTAGAAGCTTTAGAAGCATACAGGCAACAAGTAGAATGGGGCACTTACCTAGCCATTCAGTAAAAATCACGCCCATAAACGGAACATAGGACGTAACGTCCCCAAGCCTGTGGTGATAGTGGTTAAGCTGAACGGCCATCCAGTGTGGGCTTTGTTGGATTCAAGCTTATTGAGAGACTTCATGTCTACTACCATGGTGGAACAGTTAGGACTGAAGAAAATCAAGTTGAGTGAACCAGTACCTGTCCAGCTTGCAGTACAAGGATCTCAATCAAGAATTAATTACAGAGCAACTGCATTATTCAAATACCAGGAGGCATCATACATGAGATACTTTGATGTTATGAATCTGCAAAGGTACAATGTTATTCTGAGTAACTCATAGATTTATCAGCATAGTCTTACCTTTGGGTTAAATCCTACCCACATGATTATAGGGAAAACTGAGCCAGAAGGGCTAATGGAAGGGACAGGAATAGCATGCCTAGTGTCACAAGCTGTAAGTCAGTACAACAGTGCAATACATAAAGTAAGGCAGGAACTCCTAAGCTATGCAAAGCCACTGTGTTAATTGGCAGCAGACACTCTGCTACCGCTCCTGAGAGCAATGAACCACAAGATCCCTCTCATTGACAAGAAAAAAATATATCCATGGAGGCCATCACAATGTCCTGGGGCTCTGAAGCTCCAGTGGGATGCAAAGCGCGCAGCCTATGTCAAGACCAGTAGATGGGAAGTCATGGCAGCAGGAAATGCTGTACCAATGATGTTCTTAAAGAAGCCTGGTAAGGCAGGGGACCCACCTCATCTCTGAGTAGTGACCTTAGGGCCTGGAACGCCAATACCTATAAAAAATTGTTGCTGTTACCTGACATGGATGGGATATCATGTAGAGCAGCATGGGCACATTACAGGTTGATCATCAATGGACAAGACACATATGAGCAGATATGTGTCAAGCCTGAGCATGTCAAAAGAACCATGGTGACTACTTCAGATGGTAACATGGTCAGCCATGTGATTCAACAGAGAGATTGCAATGCACCAGTGACCTATCAAGCATTGATGAACTATCTGTTTGCGGCATACCTTGGCCACTTCATGGATGTGTATTTGGATGATATTGTAATATATTCTAATACCCTGGAAGAGCATGTAGAGCATGTTAAATTAAGTTGGTACTTGACATATTGAAAAAAGAAAGACTGTACCTCAGTGAACCTAAGCTAAAGTTTTTGTGCTGCAAAAATGAGGATTCTAGGACTCATTGTGGACAATGAGAGGATCCACATGGACCCCGATAAGGCCAACTTGCTCGTAAGATGGAAGGTACCCAGAAATAGGGACCTGCTAAGGAGTTTTCTAGGGGCTGCAGGGTACTTGGCAAATGATATAGATTGCATTAGGGTACCTATGAGCATCCTACACTCATTGACAGGAGATACTGTTCCTTTTTGGTGGGAATTTACTCACCAAAGGACGTTCAAAGACATGAAACGGCTGGCCTCCCTTTGTAAGGACCATCATCAGAAACCACTCACATACGGGCCCTTGGTGCCATCCATGAACATGGTCACAGACAGATGTATTACTGGTATAGCTGGAGTGGTGAGCCAGGGGTGGGACTGGAAAACAGCAAACGTTGTGGCTTTTTTTTTGGCAAAGCTAAATTCCACCCAGAAAAACTACCCTGTACACACAATCAAGATGCTGACAGGGATGGAGACGATGCTATGCCACCAAGACATTCTACAAGGAGTCAGGTTTACATAGTATACAGACTGTAAAGGGCTGATTCACCTGGTAGAGCAGAGGAACCTCTTAGAAAGGCAAGCCTGCTGGTTGGAAAAAATAGCTGAATTCAATTTTGCTATTGTGTATGTGCTAGGAATGGAGAATATACTCTTGGATGCTTTGTCTAGGCTGTATTCTAATGATCAGCCTGGGACTGTAAGGTCAAGAAGTGAATCTACATACTTCAATGTGATCAATAACAATGACCTTGGTAGGCAGTTAGTTTTGATGCCCATGCTTGTTGGAGCGGAGGGCAAAAATACCTATTTGGTGGAAGATGAACCTGGCATTGTCATGAATGAACCTCAGGGGAAGACAGAGCCTATAAAGAAGAGAAAGGCATACCACAGAAAGGTTGTAGAACTGGCCGACTCTGGGAGACCAGAGACCTTGATGGAGTTCTTTGCCAGGGTTGTGCCACATTTTGTCTTGAAAGGTCCTAGAGGACAAAACAAGGGGGGAAGGGCATAGTGAACAACACCCTGCCCCCCAAATACCTCAACAAAGCAGTAAAGAAAGAGGCAAGCTCACCATCAAGCTGCCAGCACAAAGGAAGCAGATGTTACCTAATGCTGTGGGCGCTTCTCCACAACCAATCCAAGATGGCCAGATACCAAATACAGGCACTCAGACAGAATCAAGAGAACATATTCAAGACAAGGATATTGCAAGGCATGCCCAGACACTACAGAATGAGTACACAGATGCCACACCGCTCACATTGAAGAAGATCTTAGGTGGAGGCTGAGACCCGATTGATCTGAAATCTTCTATAAAGGGGAGGTCCTATGGAATAACCTGTTTAAGAAAATACTAGAAGAGCCAATAGCATACAAGAATTACAAGGTCACAAAGGACAAAATTGTGTACCTCAAGACAGAAGGAAGGAAATAACTCTGTATCCCAGCTGTAATAGTACATGGATGTAGCATCAGAGAGATTGTGATCTCAGAAGCTCACTTGTTATTAGCACACCTAGGGCCTTGCAAGACACTGCTATACTTACACAACCAGGTATGGTGGAAGACAATGGCAAATGATGTGCAAGAGTACTGTGACATGTGCACAACATGTAGGCATACCAAACCGTCCAATCACAAGCCATATGGTCTACTAAACCCTCTAAAGGTCCCAACTTAACTGTGAGAGGTAATAGGCATAGACTTCATTGGGCCATTGCCTGAAACTAAGAATTGAGATGGAACATTTGACTCAACAAAGGTGATCATAGATTTACTTACTGCTATGGTACATCTAGTACCTAGTCAGACCAATTACATGGCAAAGCAAGTAGCCAACTTAGTGTTTGCAAAAGTATACAAGCACCATGGATTACCTTGAGCCATAGTTGTAAGGGTGACCTCTGGAGGCTGTGGCTAAATCACACAACTGGCAGAGGGAGATCCAAAGTCTATTGAGTACTGT